>JAGKTI010001496.1:69049-83703 GCA_018397915.1 Birgus latro | reverse complement strand
CTCCACAAGTCCTACGGTAGTCAACGAGTGCTAGAAAAACATCCCATGAGAAAGCTGAAGCTATGTGCCATATGCATATTTAATTATAATATTCTAGGACTAATAACTGATTTTTGGCAAATATTTTTAAAAAGTCAGTTGGAGCACGGATTTGCCCCACCGGATGGGCACGGCGCGCCTCCGACAACCCCGCGGTTAATGGGTTAAACTTGACATCATCATTGTCATCATTGTCACTGTTGTCATCATCATCGTTATCCATGTCTTTTCCTACACGTGGATGGGGTGAAGTAAGGTCCAGAGAGCATGGGGGCCACACACTTTGTTCAGTCACCATTTAAGCCATAGGAATCCTGACTCCACTCCACAGGCATAAACACCCACACTTGCATGCTTCATGTCACCTGTTAGTTATAATCAGTCCAATGACTATCACCTGCATTGTAAAAAATAGATTGATAATGGAATATGGTTCTTAAGTCACAAAGAAATGCTATGGAAAGGATATACAGATATAACATTTCTTTTTTCTGACACTGAGTTACTTGAAATGAAGCTGTGAAGGGGCAATAATCTGGGCTAAGATAGGATGAAAAGAGTATAAAAGGTTGATAGTGGTGTAAATGAAAGCTTACATGGCCACAACCAAGAGGTCCCAGGTTCACTTCTTGGACCAACAGTGAGATGTTTAGACAAGGTCTTCTTTATCCTGTGTTTGGATTTAGAACTGGAATAAGGACCTGTACTGTAAACGGATGGTTGCCTGTCATAATATAGAGAAATGTTTGCTAACTTTGTCAGTCACAATGCTGGACATCTAGTTTGTCATAGCCATTAACCATCTGCCATCAGACCCCCACCTCCCATCACATTCCATTCAGGTAGCTTTTATAACACATGGAATACTTCAGCAATGTTCTTTCTCTCTTTCCCAGAGAGAAAAAATTCAGCAATATGGGTAAAATGCCGAAGTGGTAAACTACACTTAATTTCACAGTTATTAGTGATTTAGTCAAAGTTTTGATTATTTTATATATGTGAATGCATCAGATGAATTTTATTTTGAGAAATAACTTCACAGCCACCTTGGAAATACTATACAGCAAGTCTCCTGACATTACTTACTCTGTATAGGTGTAGAGAAGAATACATTGTTTTAATATGTTATACTCTCTCCACTTAAACTTGACCTAAAATTGCCATTGCTTCATCTTGTATACTGAGCTGTAACAAGAGACTGACACTAGAACATGATGGTAGACACAAAGGATTTCTCTGAAAAGGAATGTAGAGCCATAGTCTTGTCCTATTCTGCCATTGAGCATTGGGAAACTGTTCCAGCTGGAAAAAGTGCTAGTGGCTGTTTTAAAATGGAAATGAACCTCTTCATGGAGTACTACCTTACAGTGGTAAGCAGGCATGAATACTGCTTCAACTAAGTGGGGCCATACTTCGATGGCCTATTAGCCGCAGTCAGACAAAGAGCACTTCCAGCCACTGGGGGACAAGACAGCCCAACTCATTTCTTATCTCAAGCCTGGATAAATGGGAAAGGTTGGCATCAGGAATGGCACCCAGCCATAAGTCTGGCCAGATTGAAAATGACCGAGGTGTATGCTGAAGTTTGGTCAAACACATCGACCTCATATAGAAGTAAGAAAACATGGAAGATAAAGAAAAAGAGGCCTAGTAATTCAGGGACAGGTAACCCCTTCATCCCAAGGATATCTCTCACAAGCTGATGTATTGGACAGAATATAAAAAATTCTTTAGGCCTGAAGTACTTAAGGAATGTCCCCAGCCACTGTAGCCTGAGGAAGTCTCATAGTCTGATTAAAATCATTAAGCACTATCGAAAATTAAATGCATTTGCGTTTTCGGATTGAAAGGGATAAGAAAAATGGAATCCAGAATATGTGATAATACTACAGTATATTTAATGAACTAGTGATCAAGCTTTCCAGAACAAAATGTAACTGAATGAATTTGCAGTGTGATTATTCTTCTGTAAATGAATCTTGTATGAGTGATAGAAGGATAGTATTAATGATGAGATAGGTAAGGATTGTTATTGGGGCTTTTCATGATGATTTGCATAGTGGCAGTGGGAGTTATAAATTATCGTCGTTTAATCTGCCCTTGAATAGGAAAAAAATATATTAGTTGTTTAGGTACTTGACTTTCTCAGTAACGTACTTTCATGCGGGTATTTCATAAATGTGATGAAAGATTTTCTGCATGCAGTAAAATGATAAACATTAAATCAGAGTGTTGGTACAATGACTACATGGTGTTTGTTCTTTGTCACATCCAAAGATTGTGACTGTTGTTGTACTTATGCAGCTCTGTGGTTTACAGCACTTATTGTTAATTAAGGTGCTTTTGACAGTTATGCTGTTAGATAATTGTAATTTTACCTGTTTCTCCAATACTTCACTGCCAATTTCTTTCTCTGAGGAATAACTTATCACTTGGATTATGTAATCACATTGTTTCTTTCATGTATTTCATGTAAGCCATTTTCTGTGTATTCTGTATTGGGCACAAAGTGTTGCATGCAGTAAGGCTTTTGTTGTCCTTTTATTATTTTGACTAGACTTTCTTTCATATTCTTTGGGATTTGAAGGGAATCTATTGTTTCCTCATTCCTGTGTATGCCACTCTTAGGCTGAACAAGCAGTTGCAATGTGTTCGTGTAATTCTGTACTGCAACTCTTCTCCTTGGTTGAGGTCTTGTCAATATATATATATATATATTTTTATTTCATTCTTGCTCTGCCTGATTTTTACTGTAGTTTTGTTCTGCTGCCACTCTACTTAGCACCAGTTTTGTTTTCTTTTCATTCATGCAGTTGATTTATTTTCACACTGTAGATTGAGTATTTTGTGTCACTTCTTGCATGTTCTTGATCCATGTTAAGTTTAAGGATTCAATTTTTTGAGTATATCATAAGTTACTCTTAGAATCTTTCCAACCTCATGATATATTTTCCACTTTTGGCTGACAACTTGAATTTTTTAGGTAGAGATCTCACAATGTCAGCATTTCTTCATATGCTTTTATATTTTCTTAGTTTCATCAAAGGCACCGGTGACAAGTGTGTGAATGTTGTAGGATGTTGTTTGATGGGTCATCAGATTCCTTTACTATGATGATATAGTTTTGTTCTTGTTACCTCCAGATTATTTTATTCAACTTTGGAGAAAGTTTTTGAATTGGAGGGGTTGCTGACAGGGATCCTTTTCAAAAAGTTAAATAATATCATCTAGTGGTAGCAGAACTAAAATAAATATATCATTGGATACAGGGGTTTAGTCCATTAAATCCAGTGACATTTGGTTTAATCTCACAACCACCAGATGTTTGTACTCAACTAAGGATAGACCTTTCATATTGTAGGGATTAGGGAAGGCTTTATCTAACTTCCCCAGTTTGAAAAGTCTCCTCAAAAATGAATAAAATTGTCTGGTAGTTGGAAGAATTAGATAAAAACTGTGTCAGCAAATCAAAGGGGTTAATTATAGTAGGCTAGGGTGATGAAACAGATCATCTTAGTTTTTCAACGGATATTGTGTTGGTATGAGTGATAGAAAAGCGTGTTCATGGTTTTAAACCCTTCAATCCTGGTCTTTCTAAAGTTGAATAAGATTGTTTGATATTTGCCAAGAAGGATAATAAAGATGTCTCCATGCTGAAATGGTCATTGGAGATGGTTTATAATCAGAGGCCTCGACTGAATAACAAAAGCAGTAATTGAAAAAAAATAAAAATAAATAAATAAATGAAAAGGTCAAAAGTGGGCAGTTGGAAAAAGTTACACTTTTGAATCCAATGACCATTTTAAAAACTATGTTCCTACTACTTTCAGACAATTGTGTTAACTATGGAGAAACCATTTGTAGTGATTTGGTTGGAAACAGCCATCATTAACCCTTTGCAGCATGGTTTCTCTCACTTATCTGAATAAAGTTATCTGAATAATAATATGTAGTTGGACTGAAGGGGTTAAGCAGATTTAGTAAATACTGTACATGCTTGACAGAGGACTGTAATTGTTTGGCTGTCTTGTGATGTGTATGGCATGCATCAATGATTTAACCCACCACGTCCTGACTGAGATTTCACTACAGACCCCCCTCCAATCCCTGCAGATTTTCGGAAAAAGTTTTTTTTTTTTTTTGTGCTAAAATCCCCGCTTTTTATGAGAAACATTGGAAAATGCCCCCAAAAGTGCTCACCTGAGTTTAGAAGTGGTCTAAACAGGTGACCCCCTAAACACCTGGTACCGAGTTCTCTAGAACCGAGATTGTGTTGCATTTTCTATACAGTAAGACTTCACTATAACGGACTAATTGGGGCCCAAGCCATTCCGAAAAATGCGAAATTCCGATAAAAGCAACATCCGGACTTACCCCTGCTAATTCGGACTTTTTCTGATATATCAGACATTAGTCCGGATTGCATCAGTGGTTTTCACCACCATTGCAGTATTGTACTGTGTTATACCTTCACTACATTAATCAAATGGTATAATAATACTGTACTGTGCACTGAAAAACATGTCTTTTACTTGTCTTATTGTGGTGAACATAGCTGAAGTGGTCAGGCAGTCCGGACTGCTTCTGGCTTTATCGGACTTTTTCCGATAAATAGGAGTTTAGCCCGGTAGCTCCTCGAGTCCGATAAAAGCGAATTCCGGTCTATTGAAGTCCGTTATATCGAGGTTTTACTGTATAGCGATAACTATTGCAAACCACTCAGAATAGGTAGATATTTGTTCATTTTGTACGAATTTATATGTAGTACAAGAATATATTGGTTTTCACACAGTGTAGATGATATAATCATTGTTTCATTCACTGAACACATCAACATACCGCACCTTCCTTGGTGACGTTACCTCTTCATCACTTCTGCTCGTTTCTTCCTCTGGCTCCATGTAATATTTGTCCTCCACATCTTCATCAGTTGGGGAATGACTCTCGCCTTGAATTTCTTACTGTGGCGTGGTATGTCTTTACTGGCCAGGTCACTGCTAACAGGTGAGTTCCCAAAACCACCTGACAGCAGGTAGAGGATGGCGTCCCGTGTCTACGTACCAAAAATCTATCTATCTATTGCCAGACGCCTCAATCCCGAACGGGGTGGCCACAAACAAATCGCCTCCATGTCACTCTGTCCCCTGCCATTTCACTACCACGCTTCCAACTCACACCCCCCTCTCTCATATACCTCTCCACTCCATCCCTCCATCTCATCCTCGGCCTCCCCCTCCCTCTCGCCCCTTCCACCTCACTCACATACACTCTCCTCATCAATCTTTCACTCTCCATCCTCTCCACATGCCCAAACCACCTTAACGTGTTTCTCCTAACGCTTCCCATCACGTCCTCAAATCCAAAAATCATTAGTGAAATTTCAAAATTGTGGAAATGACGGCTCTTGCAATTGCAAAATGTATGGATACGTTATCGGAATTCACCGTGACAAAACGTTGCAACGTATCCATACTTTATTGGGACGCCACAGGTTAAAGAGGTTGTGTAGGAGTTTGAGGAGCTTATGAATGTTTGAGAATAAGATGAAACTTTTTTCTTTTTTTTTCCCAAGCATTTGGTGTTAAGAGAGATAATGAATAGTGTGAAATGCTAGTGAATGGAGAGAGATGGGACAAATGGATGGAAGATTTCAAGTATCTTGGTTATGTAATACAAAGAGGAAAATGTGTTGAAAAAAGTAGAGAGTAGTTTTTCTCAAGAGAGCGAAGAGGTTAGTGGTTTGTTTGTTGTGGTACTAAACAGAGGATTAAGTACAGAGACAGCAAGAAAACTGTGTGATGAATAAGTTAACAATTACACCATGTACATTCGTGGAAGATGTAAGGCAAGAACATTTTTATAAAAGGGCAGAATTGAGTGATTAAATGGTTTGTTGTCTTAGTACAGAGCATGGATATGACTAGGATGGTGTAAGGTATATATGAGTGAGTGTGAAAGTATGAGGGGCAAAAGATGGTTGGATATGGATATTGAGTATCTGAGAACATGAGACAAGAAGTAGAGGAAACAAAGGAAGTGACAGTGGAAAGAAATAGTTGGATGAGATATGTAAGAAGACGCAGATGACAAGGGGTGCACTCCTTGTTTAACTTGGCAGTCAGCAGAAAGGCCTTTGTGGAAGGTATTAAGAATATATGGAGTGGATGGGAAGTTGTTGAAGGCAGTGAAGAGTATGTATGAGGGTGCTAAGGCTGCAGTGCGTGTGGATGGCAAACTGAGTGAATCTTTCCATTTGAAGGTTGGATTGAAACAAGGATGTGTCATGTCTCCATGGTTGTTCAATCTGTATATGGATGGGGTTATAAAAGAGACACAAGGTCGGGCAGTGGATGTTGGAGCGGCCCTAGTGAGAGAGGGCAGTGTTTGGAAACTACCTGTACTGTTGTTTGCAGATGATACTGTGTTGTTGAGTGAAGACGAAGGGGAGCTGCAAGGCTTGGTAGATGAGTTTGGGAGAGTGTGTAAGAAACGGAATCTAAAGGTGAATGTGGGGAAGAGTAAAGTGATGGTCTTCGAGAGAAGTGAAGCCAGTGAGTGTACAGTGAGATTGGATGGGAAGGAAATGGAGAATGTGAGTGAATTTAAGTACTTGGGCAGTGTGATGAGTAAGGATGGTAGTCTGGAGGGTGAAGTGCTCGAAAGGGTACAGCAGGGAAGGAAGGTTGCTGGTTCGTTGAAAGCAGTGATAAGAAACAGGGAGGTGAGCATGGAAGTGAAAAAGTTGTTACATGACAGTATTGTGATACCAACTCTGACATATGGAAGTGAAGCTTGGACCCTGTTGGAAGGACAGAAGTCAAGAGTGAGAGCAGTGGAAATGAGTTATTTGAGAGGAGCATGTGGAGTCACATGGAGAGACAGACTAACAAATGAGGAAGTGAAGGAGCGTTGTGGTGTGCTTGAGGACGTGATGGGAAGCATTAGGAGAAACACGTTAAGGTGGTTTGGGCATGTGGAGAGGATGGAGAGTGAAAGATTGACGAGGAGAGTGTATGTGAGTGAGGTGGAGGGGGCGAGAGGGAGGGGGAGGCCGAGGATGAGATGGAGGGATGGAGTGGAGAGGTATATGAGAGAGGTGGGTGTGAGTTGGGAGCGTGGTAGTGAAATGGCAGGGGACAGAGTGACATGGAGGCGATTTGTTTGTGGCCACCCCGTTCGGGATTGAGGCGTCTGGCAATAGATAGATAGAGATAGAATGGTATGAAGCACCTAATATAAAACCAAAAGTTTAGATGGCTTTAATATTATTCTGTTGAATGAAGGGTAGTAGCAGTTGCAAGGCTTGGTGAAGGAATGTGGAAGAGTGTGTAGGAAATGGAAGTGAATGTGGCAGGAACTGAGGTTGTGGTCTTCGAGAAGAATCAAGTCGTGGAGTGCATAGTGAGGCTGAATGATCAGGAAATCGATGAGTGTATTCAAGTGCATAGGAATTGATGAGCAAGGATGGTAATGGGAAAAAAAAGGACAGCAGAGAAGGAAGATTGCAGGTTCTTTGAAGGCAGTGATAAAGAACAATGAAATGAGCACGGAAGTAGACGAAGCCATTGCACGACAGTATGTGATCCATATGTTAACATATACAGTACTTTAATGTTTGGACTCTGTTGGTAGGACACAGGTAGAGTGAGAGGAGTGGAAATAAGTTAATTGAGAGGAGCATTTGAAGCTATATGGAGAGCCATACAGACAAATGAGGAAGTTAAGGAGTGTTGTTATGTTGCTGTGGATATGCTGGAAAGTGTTAGAATTATCCTGTGATGGTTTGTCTGTGTAGACAGAATGGAGAATGAGAAAGTAACTGTGTGTATAAACGTGGCAACCAAGGATGCTATGAAGGGAGAGGTATGTGAATGAGAGTGGTGTGAGTGGGAGGGAGGGGAGCATGATAGAGGACAGGGTGAAGCAGAGGCACTTTTATTTATGGTTACCCCCTCCAGGGTAGACTCTATCCAATTATACATTGACCTGCTTTATAAACATGGTGCATATCTATTTCAGTTTTATATATTGCACACAATATCGTCTCTTTTTTTTAAATCTTTTTCATCATACAAACTTGAGATGATTTTAATAACTTGCCAATAACTGAGACGAAATGTGAAATTCGTGTATTGCAGCTAGAGCATTAATGCTTTCTCTCTGCTTTCTTGAGGAACTTTTACTCATCTTCATCAATAATCTTTCTTTATTCTTTATCCATTAATTGCTACTCCCTTTTCTGTCTCTAATATTCTTTAATTTCTGTATCAACTTTGTGTCGTTCCATCACTTCTCGGCTACCTTCCAAACTCCTCGTCCACTCACCACTCTCAGAACCTTTTTTTTCAGTTATACATACAGATTGCCATTATATAGCAGAGAAGTAAAAAATTACCTTTTTTTCCCCCCGTCAAAATATTTTGATTACCGATAGTAGCAAAATGGGAGGTATTTGTACAGTATTGGAATGTATTTGGCAGGTGCAATATCCAGTATATCATGGTGAGAAAAAAAAAAAAGAGCTTGGGATGATGGCAGTGATGATGATGATGTAGGCATTTATGCTTGTATCCTTTCATGTGTAGTAACTTTGATAATGTAAAGATGTTTGATTGACCCCTTCAGCATGGTGATGCTATATTAGGCATTCTTGTTGAAGGGCTTAGATATAGCCATGATTAATTCTCTCACTGCAAGGAGGCATTAAACCTAGTAAAAAACAAAAAAACCATATGCTACAAAAGATAACTAAAGGGCCATTGTTGTACTGCAAAGGTGAAGTTGGTCATGCTAGCTCAGGTTGTTAATGTTTTAGTTAGTGTATCTCATAAACCCATCAATTGGTAAACTTGTTATGAGGTAGTTAATGTGTATGAGAATATTTTGATTTATAGCACTTACCTTTTTGTAGAAAATCACATCGTCTTGGAGTGTAGATGTAGGTCGCTTTACTAATTTGAAAGACATCCTGTTTTATTTGGAAAGCATTGTACAGATGCAGATGTGCATACAGACGTACTGAAATTGAGAGGAGAATGTGATGGAATAAATGTTCCCAGATACACAAGTTCCATATGGTGGAGCCTGTATTAGGCTTATAATAATTGTCAGGATGAAAGAGTTGCATCAGCACCCACTGTTGCATGTTTATTGTTCACTGCTCCTTGCTATGTACTTGCCTCTTCCATTATTTGAATATTATTGTCCTTATATCCCTGTATTAATAGCTGTCAGCCCCTTTATTATAGTCTGTCTATCTGTCTACTGCCAGACACCCCAATCCCATAATGGGTGGCCACAAACAAATCGCCTCCATGTCACTCTGTCCCCCGCCATTTCACTTCCCTGCTCCCAGCTCATACCCCCATCTCTCATATACCTCTCTGCTCCATCTCTCCATCTCATCCTTGGCCTCCCCTTCCCTCTCCCCCCCTCCACCCCACTCACATACACTCTCCTCATCAGTCTCTCACTCTCCATCCTCTCCACATGGCCAGACCACCTTAACCCTAGATAGGAAGAGGTCCCTTCTGACCTCAGGATAGGAAGTCCTGTGCCAATTGGATACACTGAAAAAAAATAATTAAAAATAAATATACAAAGATGTTTTATTCAAAACTAATGGAGTTGAAATACAAATATAACTCCTGTGGAGACCAGATGACTAGGAATTAATAAAACTGAGCTAAAATAAATACTGTACATTTATAAGTTACTTGAAAACATATAGTGAAGGAAAAAAGTAGTACTGACTTATTCTCTTCCTGAAATGCACATACATGGAATTGAGCAAAAAAACTACCTAAACCTATAATTCTAATACCTAAATATCACACAGTCGACCTGCCAACCCTGGGTTCCACAGAAAACTGGGTGCCTGGCATAAATGGAAACAGGTAATAAATATATACACTGCTACCCTCAAAGCACCCAATCATTGTGTCAGGCTCCTGTTGTTGGTCCTTCTGTGGTGTAATGATGACCGTCACACCACCACTAGGGCCACTGGTACACTCAGTCAGTATCACATCACCCACACTAACTAACATCACGGGTTTCTGTGTCACTCTGGGGCTCCAGTATGGTGTCAACAGTCCTGTTGAACTCCTCCAACTTCAGATACTCTGCCAGCTCTTCATCTGACAGGTATCTTGTTTGTTTGGTGCCCATGACTACACACCTGTAAGTAACAATTCCCAATTACCCATTATTCCAGCCACCATTGACCCCTAAAACCACCCCATTATGGGGTCACTGCTACACTGGGTCAATTTCCCATCACCCACAATAACAATCAAGGGTTTCTGTGTCACTCAGGGGTTCTGTTGTGATGTCAACAGTCCTCTTGAAATACTCCAGCTTCAGAATATTCTGCCAGCTCTGTGTGGGACAGCTACCTAGCTCGTATTGCCTCCATTACCTACTCAAATACATTAAAACCAAAGAAAACCATATATCCTACTTTATACTGCATATAGTGCGACATGTTACACACATGTACATGGTCATATTGTGCCTAAAACACTCAAACTGACCGTTTAAATCTTCAACCTTGACCAGAATGGCCCTCCTCTCTCTTTTTTCTTTTTTTTTACAAAATTATACGCTACAGGAAGACATGTGCCAATTGGATACACAGGTACTCACCAAAGAGTCGACAATGGCGGAAACTTGAGCCTGCAGGAAAGAAACGGCATAGGATGGCTCAGGACTGGTTGGTGTAAAGAAACAAGTTGCCCATTACCCACTATTCTGGAGACCATTAACCGCGAAACATAAACGCACCCTAGCCGTGTATCCATATGGCACAGGTCTTCCTATCTAGGGTTAGTGTGTTTCTCCTAATGCTTCCTGTCACATCCACATCCATACCACAATGCTCCTTCACTTCCTCATTTGTCAGTCTGTCTCTCCATGTGACTCCACATGCTCCTTTCAAATAACTCATTTCCACTGCTCTCACTCTTGACTTCCGTCTCTCCAACAAGGTTCAAGCTTCACCTGCATACGTTAGAGTTGGTATCACAATACTGTCATGTAGTAGCTTTTTCACTTCCATGCTTACTTCCCTGTTTCTTATCACTGCTTTCAAGGAACCAGCAACCTTTCTTCCCTGCTGCACCCTTTCAAGCACTTCACCCCAAACTTCCATCCTTACTCATCACACTAACCAAGTACTTAAATGCACTCACATTCTCCATATTCTCCCCATCCAATCTCACTGTATATTCACTGACTTTATTTCTCTCGAAGACCATCACTTTAGTCTTCCTTACATTCACCTTTAGATTCCGTTTCTTACACACTCTCTCAAACTCATCTACCAAGCCTTGCAGCTCCCTTTTGTCTTCACTTAACAACACAGTATCATCTGCAGACAACAGTACAGGGAGTTTCCAAACACTGCCCTCTCTCACTAGTTGTGCTTCAATGCCCACTGCCCTACCTTGTATCTCTTTTATAACCCAATCCATATACAGATTGAACAACCATGGAGACATGACACATCCTTGTTTCAATCCAACCTTCAAATAGAAAAATTCACTCAATTCACCATCCACATGCACTGCAGCCTTAGCACCCTCATACATAATCTTCATGGCCTTCAACAACTTCCCATCTGCTCCATAATTATTCTTAATACTTTCCACAATCCTTGTCTGTCCACCCTGTCATATGCTTTCTCCAGATCCATGAAGGCTGCATGCAACTTCTTTCCCTTCTCTAGAAACTTTTCCACTAAAGATCTAAGAATGAATATCTGATCTACACAACCTCTTCCCTTCCTAAAATCTCCTTGTTCTTCTCCAACTAATTCCTCTGTTATTTCCCTAAATCTATCAATAAGTATCCTACCATATACTTTTCCTATTACACTAAGAAGGCCAATACCTCTATAATTACCACACACTTTTTTTTCCCCTTTTCCTTTGTACAGGGGAATAATTACACCCAACCCTCGGCTATTGCGGGTTCCGCTATAGCGTTTTATCGCTGTCGCGCCTGTATAAAAAACTACCCATATAACTTTATCGCGCACTAAATGCCTGCTATCACGCACCAGAAGTGTTAAATTTAAAAAAAAAAAAGGCCTGGTTCCAGCGCTCCGCCCAGCCGACAAAAGATTCACTTTTAATTGGTCGCGTGATGTCAGCGCCAGCCGAGCGCTGACTGCCCGCCCTACCAAGTCTCCCCCGCGGCCGCCAAGCCATTCAAGTGCTCATCCTCAGACCGCGAACAGTGACAGCGAGAACAATAACCTTTTTTTGATATTGCAGTGGCCAAATAATTCAAAGTCAAATGGCCACCCCTTACTGGATTATGGCATCTGGCAATTGATAGATAGATCACCCATAGCTGTCTTCATTAATGATGGCGAATTGTCTTGTTATTGTCGTGACGATGAATTTGACTCAGCGAATTGTCCCGAAACCATCAGTCCTTCCTGACGACTTCTTTATAGCTTTTATTTTTTTCCTTTACTCTTGATGACTAATGGCTTTCAAAAATAGTTTCACACTGCATTTTTTTTTTTTTTTTAATGGGCTCCGAAACTTATTCCTGGCGAAATATGCATGATGCTAGACCGCCATAAAAAGGGATAGTAATTTCTGTTTTTATTAACCCTCCCCATAAAACAAATAACTCATAGTCAAATGGCCACCCCTTATGGGATTATGGCATCTGGCAATAGATAGATAGATAGATCACCCATAGCTGTCTTCATTAATGACAACGAATTGTCTCATTATTGTTGTGATGGGGAATTTGATGACGGCGAATTGTCCCGACACCATCAGTCCTTGCTGATGACTTCTTTATAGCTTTTATTTTTTTCTCTTTATTGTTGATGACTAATGGCTTTCAAAAATAGTTTCACACTGTATTTTTTTTTTTTATGGGCTCCGAAACTTATTCCTGGCGAAATATGCGTGATACTAGACCTCCATCAAATGGGATAGGAAGTTCTGTTTTTATTAACCCTCCCTGCAAAACAAATAACTAAGTCAAATGGCCACCCCTTCCAGGATTATGGCATCTAGCAATAGATAGATAGATAGGTAGATAGATACATCACCCATAGCTGTCTTCATTAATGACGGCGAATTGTCTCGTTATTGTTGTGACGGCAAATTGTCCGGAAACCATCAGTCCTTCCTGACGACTTCTTTATATCTTTTATTTTTTTTCCTTTATTGTTGATGACTAATGGCTTTCAAAAATAGTTTCACACTGCATTTTTTTTTTTAACAGGCTCCGAAACTTATTCCTGGCAAAATATGCGTTATGCTAGACCGCCATCAAAAGGGATAATAAGTTCTGTTTTTTATTAACCCTCCCCGTAAAACAAATAACTCAAAGTCAAATGGCCACCCCTTACGGGATTATGGCATCTGGCAATAGATAGATATATAGACCACCCATAGCTGTCTTCATTAATGACGGCGAATTGTCATGTTATTGTTGTGACGGGGAATTTGACTTGTCGGCGAATTGCCCCGAAACCATCAGTCCTTGCTGACGACTTCTTTATGGCTTTTATTTTTTTTCCCGTATTGTTGATGACTAATGGCTTTCAAAAATAGTTTCACTCTGCATTTTTTTTTTCTGATGGACACCGAAACTTATTCCTGGCGAAATATGCTTGATGCTAGATGGCCATCAAAAGGGATAGTAAGTTGGGTTTTCTTTAACCCTCCCAGTAAAACAAACAACTCAAGTCAGATGGCCACCCCTTATGGGATTATGGCGTCTGGCAATAGATAGATAGATAGTACAGTATATTTCTAATTTGCATGCTCAGTTTTAGACCATTATATGTAACCATGTGGTACAAAAGGGTATCTTAGAGGTAAATATTGAGGTCATAGCACCAGTTAGAATTATTACAATAAGTTCTTCAATTCGGCTATAGCGCAGCCATGGCGGCACCAATTAGGCGTGATAGCCGAGGGTGGGTGTATACCTGACTTCCAGTCCTCCGGGACTCTACCTTCCTCCCAGGCCAATCTGCACGTCTTCCATATCCATTCTATTATTATCTCTCCCCCATGCTCCAGCATTTCACCACACACTCCATCAATTCCTGGGGCTTTCCTCATTTTAACTTTCTTCATTGCTTCCACATCTTCCATCCTGCTGATTTCTTCCTCTCTTCGCACATCCCTCCTTCTCCCAGCCATTCCCCAGCCACTTATACTTGCATTACTTTCATTCCCTATGTTCAACAATTCATTAAAGTGTTCTCTCCATCTGCTCACTTGTTCTCCCTTCTTGACTAGTACTCAAGAGGAGACTGTAGCACCAGTCGAGCAGGGCAGTACTCCCAAGGAGGATGGAAAGCTGATGACAGGGAGAGCTGGAGCTCCCGTTTCATCAGCCCTCAGGACTTGTTCCTGACCATCCCCCTTTGCTGAACTTTTTCAATGTCTCAGTAACACAGAGAGTAGACCAGCATGCTCTCCAATACAAGTTTCTCTAACTGTCAACACCAAACTACATACACGCTACACACTACACTTCCTTTTCAAAAAAATCCAAAAAAATGGCTAATGATAACTGTGCCTTGGAGTCCCCAGGGGGGGGGGAGGACCATAAATGCCCCCACCATCCGC
>JAGKTI010001496.1:41055-54166 GCA_018397915.1 Birgus latro | reverse complement strand
TTCATTAAAGTGTTCTCTCCATCTGTTTACTTTTTCTCCCTTCTCCACTAGTAATCTACCATTTTTATCTTTCACATCCCCACTGACTTCGTTGGCACCCTGTGTAGCTCTCTTTACTTCCTTCCAAAACATTTTCTTACATTCCCTCCACTTTGCACTCAAATTCCTTCCAAATTCCTCATCCACTCTCTTCTTACTCTTACTAATCTTTTCACATCTCTCCTTCCTACATATAACTCTCTCGTCCGTCTCTCAGCTTCTTTGATGCCCCTGTTCCTCATCCACTCATTATATGTTTTCTTCTTTTGTGCCACAGCCTTTCTCACCTCTTCAGTCCACCATCCTGTTTCCTGAACCCCCTTTCGTCTTCTCTTCACCCCACACACCACCTCACATGCTGCACAGATTTCTTCTGTGAATATCTTGCACACACCTTCCACGTCCACCATCTGCTCCAATCTATATTTACCCAATTGCTCCTCCACTTCCCTTTTATATTCTGCCTTTATTCCATCCTCTTGTAACTTTTCTACCCTCCTTGTAATAAATACTTCCTCCTGTCCTTCCCTTCTTCTCTTCCTCCATCTTGTTTGGATTCTGATTCTGGCCACCACCAAATGGTGGTCAGAAAGTCCACTCCCCCAACCTCTATATACTCTTGCATCCATTACACATCTTCTCATCCTTTCATCCACACACACATAGTCAATCATTGCCTTCCGTTCATTCATTCCACCGTCCACCCTTCTCACCACTCACCATGTATACCTATGGATCATTTTGTGCCTGAAGAGGGTATTAGCTAACACCAACCCCCTCCTGGCACAAATGTCCACTAAAGCATTGCCATTCTCATCCATCTCTGCAGGCACACCCCACTCACCAACCACTCCATCTACCTTCTCATTCCCTACTTTTCCATTCATATCTCCAATCAGAAACACTCTCTCATTCCTTTCAAACTTTTCCAAGCAGGCTTCCACATTTGTCCAGAACTCTTCTCTCACTCTACTTACACGTTCTTGCATTGGTGCATACATGCACACAATTGCCTGCATTTGTAGTCCAACTTTCACTCTTACCCACACAATCCTTGACCCAACTGATCCATACTCTCTTACATTCTCCTTCCATCTGTTGCTCACAGCAATACACACTCCCTCTTTCGCCCTCTCATTCTCACCCACTCCCGCGCATATACCCCATCCATACTCCCATTCTCTCACACTCTCACCTCGCCATTTAGTTTCAGTTATTCCACATATTATCCACTTTCGCACTCTCAAGCACCTGTACAATCTCTCTCTCTCTTTCACCTCATCATTCATACCCCTTACATTCCGTGTTGCAATCTTTACCATGTCCTTTGTCCGGTCCTTTTTCGTCAACTTTTGGTCAGTCCCGGTCCGAGGCTTCTTGTTTGTATTTTTAGCTAGTTGTTTTTAGGGAGTGGGGCACTAACCCACCACCAAAATAAAATAAAGAATACAAATATTTTTATTTTTTTATTTATTTTTTTTAATGCAAGGAAGAAGGAACCAAAGGCCAGAAGCCTGCAAACCATTCCTTCCAAGAAAAAATAAAACAAAAACAATACCAAAAAGAGCCAAATTCAAGATCCGTTCATTTTGAGATGCCTGGACACACTGTGTTTGAAAGACTGGAGATCATAGGAAGTAGGAAATACAGGGGGAGACAGTTTCAGAGTTGACCTCTTGCATAAATGAAGGACTGGGAGTAATGGTTAACTCTTGCATTAGAGAGTTGGACTGAAAAGGGATGAGAGTTTGTTGCTAGATGGATGCTATGCTCCTGTCGTAGAGATGGAAGGATGCAAGCAGACAGTTCAGAGGAGCAGTGACCATTAAAGTAGTGATGTAATGAGAGAATTTTGAGTTCTCTTCAAAATGAAGTTTAATATTCCACCGCTGTAACACCCAGTGTAACAACGGAATTCTTTTACTATCTGCGTTATAAAGAAGTTATCTTAGAGTTATTAAGAAGGCCTTGTTAAATAATTGAAATAATTTGGTATGCTGCCACCCCCCAGCGGTTGCCGGGAAAAAAAAAAGTATTAAAGATATTAGTCCCGTAAGATGGAAGAGGGGACAAAGAGGCCTATGGCAGTAACAGGGTAGTGTGAGTATAATATATGAGAGCGTGGATTTTATAGATGAAACATGCCTAGCGGGCCACTCGTTCTCATGAATTACTCCCCAGAGGATTTATACCAAACACATTCGAAAAGTATACTTAACTATATTGCTAACCTTAAATCACACAGAATGAATAGAACTACGAACAGGAATTAGTTCTGGAGCATAGTAAAACTTTAGTCTCCGATACCACAGAATATCCGAGAGAATGGAAGCTCTCTTCTCCACAGTTTATAAATCACCTGACTCATATTTCACAGTACAGAGAAAATATTCAAGTGTGTACCACTACAGAGGTTCCTTGGGCTTTACATCCAACAGGATGTTGATTAATCTACTCACAGAAGAACTACTTGCCCGATACAAAAAAAACACACGTACATAAGAATTCACTTAACTCGACTGTGATATAGAAAATTACAACAACAGCGGAAGCTCACATAAACCACGGTCTCAAAAGGACTCTTAGTAATACCCAGTTTACAACGTGTACACAGTTTACTCTACTTATAAAGAAATCAGCCCTATTTTACCTGGGTTTGCACCACATAATATATTTAGGTAAATAATCATAAGCACAAGAATAATACCATTTGCAGACTCAGCGCTCACTGCACTCCGCATGACGAAGTATTACAACACTGCTTCTCACTCACTTATAACCAAAATATTACACTACATGAATTAAAAAAAAAAACTTACTAAGTGGACCAAACGACATTGACGACACTGTGAATTGAAAGGGACTAAGTGGAAACGTGTAAGGGCTTTTGGCACTAGAGGCTGTGAGACTCGACGCACTGGAAACACTGGACTCTGTGACTCCACACCATATCTGCGGACCGTCCATCCTCCATGAAGCTCCACTCAGAAGTCACATAATGGCATTGACAAATATTATCAGACAACTTACTTTATATATAGTTAGAATGACAACTAATTATGATGACGTATGAGGGAGAAATACCGTGAATGACTCGGGAACATTACCTGCGGATCGTCCATCCTCCATGAAGCTCCACTCAGAAGTGACGCTCCGTAAACAGGAGGCAGGCCGCTCCCGCTAAAACCCGCTATGTTTTACTGCCCGGTTCTGACTTCGACCAATTACTCTACAGTCAACTTGTTATATCATCATCCAGGAATTTTGCAACAAGGAGTTTACACAGTCCTCTGCTGATACAAATTGACTTATGATGATTTAAATTTTGTGGCAATAACATAGGTCTAATAATTTTAAAAACGATGCCTAAAAACACGCATTGACACAATTTCTCTTTGTCTCGCGCCGGCACTGGCCTACAAGCTCTGGTGTCTGTGCAAAAATAAATTAATTTCGCGGCTAACAATGACATAATCAGTAATCAGACTTTACCTAAGTTCGTAGACAACATTATTTAGTACAACAAGACGACAAACACAAACTCAACTACAAAATTCTGAATTCCAGGTGTAAGTACGACTGATCACTAATTTAAATCTCAAATTAACTTTCTACGCCTCCTTATCGAAACCAGACACGAACTTACACGTCCAACTCGCTCCACACGGGCCACATTGACAATAATACTTCCTACTACACTTTAACTAAAATCAAGCCCAAAAAAATGAAGTACAAGGTCCACTTCCCATACATTACATCATCTTAACAGGGTCCAGAATACACACTTACATCATACATAGCCTAACGTAAATTACATACATATTATACTTACACTATACTTATACTAACTTATAACACACCTATACTATTTATATCATATGTAAGAAATATGGCATTACAGTGACAGGAAAGAGATAAATAAAGATGCAACAGTGTGGTGAAGAGACAAAGGTTGAAGGAAGCCAGTAAGAGGAGGAAAGTTATTGAGATGAAAAGTCTTTGACTCCACATATAACCATATGACTGAACATTTTTTACATTATAATATGAAAGAAAAAGTAGCTGTTTGTGTGAGGATGATTATGTCAGTATCGGTCATATTACACCATTTTGAAGAATTGGAGAGACAAAACAGGAAACTGCATGTTAGTGGAAGTAGAAAGCTATATAAAGAGTGGCTTATCAAGAGTAATTGGTTTGCAGCTAAGCAGGAAGTGTCGGGACATCATAATGTTGTTTTGGAAAGAAATAAGGAGAGTTAGAAGTGGAAGTGACAGTAAAGGAGTGAAGAGAATTTATGTTATAGTGCTTATCAAAGTTAGAGCAAAAGCAGCTGTAACGTTGGAGAATTGAGTGAGAGGTCAACTTTGATGTTAGACTGAAACGGGGAAATGTCATCTCATCATTGCTGTTCAGTGTGTATGTGCATTGAATGTGTTGAGAAATATCAAAGCTAGAATTCTGTACCTGACAGATGAGAGGGGGACAGGAAGTGGCTGTGAAGAAAGGAGATTAATCCATGGATTGCACAATTACCTTTTTTTATCCCACCCTGTTGTGCGCAAAAAATGAAGGATTTTTTTTTTTTTTTTTTTAACTTAACCCTTTCACGCACGGTACCGCAATTTGCGTTACATATGGTGTGGTGCGCCAAAGCACAGGACCTCAAATCACGTGAAAACGCGTTTAAAATTAACCAAAAAATAAGTTTTTGGTCAATTTGCGTCAAATTTTGTAGCATTCTAGCAGCCATGTGTCTCTCCCGAGGTAAGACTTTGGCAACACTGCAATGACTCCTATGTGCCTGTATGTAGTGATGGAATCTCAGTGCTCCACTAGCAGCCAGACAGCAGGGTCGTGCTGTGTTGTGTTGTCCCTTTAAATCCTCCATTTTCCCCCTCCCACCCGAGGCTGAAGCCATTATTGAAATATTGTGACTGTACAGTGTTTTTTACTATACTGTGAAGTGATTGTGTCTATTGAACATAGATATATTGTTTGTAAAGCATTGGGGCCCGTTATCAGCCGTTAGGCCTAGAGGCAGGGTCTGGTTTGTTATAGCGGGATTTCCACTCACCCTGCCCATAAAATGATGTATTTTACCCTTATAGTGAAGCCATTACTTACATCTGTGAAACATATAGTGCCTGGATTAGTGAAATAACTGACCTACCATAGCAGGCATTATGTTATGCCATAGAGATACATAGACATATGCATTAGTTGCTAAGGGAACAGGCGGTCTTTTACGCCATACAGTAGGGAAGGGAATAACAGAAAAGGTTGGGATGGAATCATGTGATAGTGTTTTATATTGTATATGGTTCAGTGTGAAATATACGTATAAAACTGTGCAGCGAGTGTTCACCGAGAAATATTGCGTGCATTGACTGACAGCGGAAAGTTACATAATGATCAGAGACAAGAAAATATGCCACACAGCAACACATATATGATATTATATACGTATGTCGTGCAGCAAATGTTCGTGGAGAAATCTATTGTGTGCATCACATGTGTTAGGCAAACGTGGTGCAAGGAACAGAGAATACGCCACACACACACACATACACACACACACGCATATATACACATACACACACACATATATATACACACACACACGCATATATATACACACACACACACACTCACACTCACCCACGCACCCATGCACACACACACAACTCACACACTACCTAACTCATCTTCAATTCCTTCAAGTTCCTGCCAGCAGCACAACACCTCTGGAGCAAGTGAGTATCCATATTTTGTTGATTTGTACATTGACCTGTTTCTACATTGCTATATTTTTTTTCACAAATAAGTATTGTTTTTTACATATATACATATGAGATAGAAGAAAGTTCAGCTTTGGTATCAGTACCTAGCAAAAAGACTAGTGGAAATGTCAAGTTACTGAGAGCACTGTCAAAGAGCTTATGATATTTCACGTGTATAATTTGAGTAAATAATAATTATAAATAATAAAATGTAACGAGCGAAAATATGTAAGTATTCGTGAGGCAGGGAAATTGAGCGTTTTTATCTCGTTTGCGGGCGATGAAGAGTGTTCTATCTTTGTCGTCCATTTACTCCAAAATTATTGAACTTATCGATTTCCTGTAAAAACCATGATAAAGATCAGTGAATTCTACGTATGTACAGGACATAACTATGTAATTTCTCTAATGAAAAGTTGTGGTTACATAGGCGGTAATTGTGCGTGCATGACGAAAGTGCACCTTGGCCGCGAGTACCCTGTAGTTTTTTGCAATTTACTCGGAAACTATGAGGCGTATTAAAACAAAAAGGTATCAGGAGAAAGCTTATGAAATTCTACATAAGATTATGTAATAAAAACATAAGGTGTGCAAGAAAACTTCTGCAGTATACCTTCCTGAACAAAAATCATTTTTTTTTTTTAACAAAAATGGCTTTTAGTTTTTGGCCATTTTCTCGAAAACCACAAATCGCATCACAACCGGACATACTTCATTAGAAAGCCAATGAAATTCTCTATCAAAACTTGTAATAACATTTTTCTGTATGATGAAAAACACTCGAACGACGATGTTGGGAAGTGAGATCAAGGATCCAAAATGTTTATTCACGGCGGCCTGGTGTACTTTTATTCGTATTTTTCTGGTTTTTCTTTTGGCTTATCAGCTAGAACAAACATCGGCGAATAAGCTGATGTGAGTTTCAGGGCAACATTTTGAGGTTTGGGTGGCGAAAATGAGGCGAGAATACGTGTAATTTGCGTACCGCCGGCTGCCAGCGGAGCGCGAGGGGGAGTAAAATCATGAGCCGTGAAACTTAATAAAACTTACCGTGCGCGAAAGGGTTAAACATCCAGGGCATCATCTGGTGAAGAAAAAGTAATCTCTCTCCATCTTTGCATAGGGCCATGCCTAAGTTTATGTAGGGGAGTAGTGAAAAAATGAAAAAAAAAAGTCAATTTTGTTTTTGTTTGTTATAAACTTGAAGATAAACATCCAGGGCATCATCTGGTGAAAAGAAAAAATCTCTCTCTCTCTCCATCTTTGCGTAGCGCCATGTGTAAGTTTTCGTGGGGGTCGAGTTGTTAACGGTGATGCACGGCCACACAGCCTGACCTGTGGCTTGCAACGCGATGCTACCCAGCCTGAGCTGTGGCTCGCAAACCACGAGTTAAGACTGAAATTTACTTGCATGTTTGTTTGCAGATGATTGTGTTGATAAGCCGTATGGAATAGAAGTTGGAGATTCTAGTAGAGGAATTTGGTGATGTTCATAAAAGACATAAAGTAAATGTAGGCATGAGCAGTACAGTAGTGTTTGAAAGAACCATGCGTGTGAATAATTGTGATGTGAAGCTAATTGTTAGGCATTAAAAGTAGAGAATGTGAGGGCATTCAAGTATCTCAGCAGTGTTGTGGACATAATTATAAAATGTGGGATGAAGTGAGGGATAGAATGCAACAAGGAAGGAGCAGTAACAAGAAATATGAATACAAGCATTCAATACAGACACCATTTAAAGACAGTATGTTGATTCCACCACTGATATTTGTTAGTTAAGTGTAGATGATAATGGAGAAATCTAGAGTGAGGGATGTCACGAAAGATACCCTCAAAAATATGTGTGAAGTGACGTGGAGGGGTATGCGGACAAAGATATGAACTTCTGAAGAATGTGGTGTGGAAATTCTATCTATCTATTGCCAGATGCCTTAATCCCATTCGGGGTGGCCACAAACGAATCGCCTCCATGTTGCTCTGTCCCCTGCCATTTCACTGCCCTGCTCCCAGCTTACACCCTCCTCTCTCATATACCTCTCCATTCCATCTCTTCATCTCATCCTTGGCCTCCTCCTCACTCACATACACTTTTCTCGTCAGTGTCTCACTCTCCATCCTCTCCACATGCCCAAACCACCTTAATGTGTTTCTCCTAACACTTCCTATCACATCCATTAATTATGTGGGAAAAGTTAAATTCAAGACTCTGAGGTGGCTTGGCCATAAAGTTATGGAAACTTGAGATTAACAGAGGGATTGTATGAGATTGGGGTTGTTGGAAGCTGGAGGGGAGGAAGATGAAGAATGTGAAGGGGAGCATATGAGGAAAGTTGGTGTGTCATTAGAAATGGGGTAATTCATTTGGAGGGACAGACATTCATTGAAATCTTTCTGTCAGAGCACTCAGCAGGATGTGATATCAGGTTCGTTTCATTTCGTTTTTGAAGGCTCCAGCATGCTTGCATGTGTCGGCCTTGGTCACCTAATGGCGGCTCTCCACGCTGCTCGATCTCTGGCAGCCTCCCTATTCAGTCCCTTAACCCTTAAGTCACATTTAATGACCTCATCCCATGTCTTTCTCGGTCTACCCCTCCCAACCCCTCCCCCAATATTAACACTTCTCACCCTCTGTACCCAATTATCCTCCCCCATCCTCTCCACATGTCCAAACCACCTCAGCCTACCTCTCCTCATCACAACACCAATACACTCCAGTCCCATCCTACCTCTCAACTCTTCTATTGTAAACCCAGCCCTCCCAGGCCTTGCACGCAGGGACGCACTGCACATCCACCTAATCATTGTCATTTCTGTACGTTTAAACCTGCGAATATCTTCTTCCTTTACTGCCCAGGTCTCACTACCATACAGCATCACACTCCTAACACATGCTGCATACAAAGACCCCTTAGCACGTAAGGAGAGTCCTGTCAATGTCAGGAGAGGCAACAGCTCCCTGAACTTCTTCCAACCACTTCTCACTCTAGCAACTGAGCTAACTCCAGCCCCACCTCCGGCACATAACATGTCTCCCAAATAACAAAACTCCTCCACACACTCAAGAGACTCACCTGCAAGTTCAACCCTCTCACGCCTAACAATCTCCGCCTGCTCTCCCCGACACACCGCACACATGAAATCAGCATTATCTCGCAGTCTACCTCTAATACCACTACATCTCTTGTGCACCCACTTATCACAAACACTGCACAAGATGGAATTACTTCCCACACCCATGTGGCAAACTGCACATGGCCACTCTCCCTCTCCTCTGATTGTACCGCCACCAACCCTAGATATCATCAATTTTGTTTTATCTGCATTTACCCTTAAGCCCTTGTGCCCCATACCATCTCTCCACTTCTTAAATCTTTCCTCAGCCTCCCCTTCATTCTCAGCAATCAACACCAAATCATCAGCATACAACATCTCCCATGGGAGTCCCTCTCTGAAGTCACGTGAGAGGGCTTCAAGCACCATGATAAACAACAGGCAATAGATAAATACAGTACTGCCTTGCAAAACAGCAGATGACCTTACCTTATTTTGTAGGTCAATGCACAGTACAACTATTAACTTGGATATTTCATACAGAGAGTGAAGTAACCTGTAGCACAGTATTACAAAGGTCATTGGTTATATAATATACCATAGGATATGTGGTATTAGCCAGAACAGAACATTTTTGTGCAATGCACCTGGTTAAGTAGTGAGTAATACTGTATTATAGATAATCTCATTATTAGATAATAATGAATGGATAAGCAGCAGGCAGATTGCTGTGTTGTTGCACAGTGGGGGATTATTTTTGTATTGTCCCATTTGTAATTTTGGGTGATTGCAAGTACTGTAGACTGTCAAAAAATTATGTTACTGTACTAGATAAGGACAGTATGTATAATTATGCACTGTGTGAGTACTGATATATTACAGCATGCTATACATATATTTTTTTTTTCTTAAGAATAATGCAGTAATAAAAAATTACCAGGAACTAAATAAGATTGTGTGAATCCATTTGAGAGACTGTAGTAATACTTTTGAGTACTTCAGAGAGCTGTTTATCTGTTGTTGAAAGTGTGTGTGTGTGTGTGTGGGGGGGGGGGGGTTGTTCGTGCATTGTGAATGCTTCTGTACTGGAGTATATGCACTTAACCCTTTCACTACAGTGACACCTTGCTTGGGTTTATTCTGGCTACCGCCAGATCCTTTTACGAACTTTTGGGGAGACCTACAGAAGTGAAGGGTTATGTAAGCAATACTGAATCTGTTCAGTTTGAAAAGTCTCTCCTAAACTGCGTATGAATGACTGGTGATGGCAAGAATAAAGATACAAGAAGCATCATCGTAGTGAAAGGATAAAGTTGATTATGCAAAGGTGTGTACTGTACTTACATCCATGTACCTGTTGTGTATCTCTAGCAGATATGGTGCATAAAATTTTCAGGCCTTAGTTTCATATAACTTATGTTATTATCATTATTAGTAGTATTATTTATTTATTTATTTGTTTGTTATTATTATTCTGGTTTTCATCATTTCTATGTGTTCAGCATTAGTAGTGAAGAAGTTACTGCTTGTGTGTGGATCAGTTTGTAGTTTGTGTGTGAAATTTTAGAGCCCTAGTGTGCGTGTGGAGATCTCATCCTGTTTAGCTTTTGTGTACTAAGCTGTAGTGTGTGTGTGTACGTTGGCATTGAGAGTGTCCCGGTGCCTTGTGGTGATGTACAGTAACTCTAGCTTTTGTTGCTTCCCTCAATCCTGTCCCATACTCTCCTTTGTACCCCATTCCTCCATCCATTCAACCATTCACACCTTCTTTTAATTGCATTCTTCCATCCTTTCTACTTCACTATATCCATGCATCCATATATCATCATCATTTCAATCCTTCCTCTACTTTCCTTCCTATCCCATCTCTTATCCATCCATCCATATGCCTCTCATATCTCCATCCATATTTCTCATATACTCCCTTTCACTTTTTCAAACTCCCTACAATCCTCTCTACCCCCATCCCTCTATCCTTTCACACACCTTCCTCTTACCTTCACTTCCATTAATTTCCCCAACCCTATTCCTGCCATCTCCCTACTATGTTCCCCAATCCATGACTTCACCCATATATATTTCTGTTGTCTTGCCTTCCACTGGCTTTCTTATTCCTATCCCATCTGCCCTTTCATCCCCATCCCTTCATCCATCTTTCCATGCACCTCCCCTTTGTCCTTCCTTATCTTTTGTCGTAACCTTCCATTTGTTCCCTGATTCTGTCCCTTACCTTCCCTTCTTTATTCCTTCCATCCTGTGTTCTCAATGCCCTCTTACATTCCATCAATTCTGCATTTTTTTTTTTTCCTCTTCTTGCCTTTTATTTTTTATACTTCCTTGCGTATACTCCTCTTTGTGTTTTGTTAATTGATTCTCTATTATTTTCACAATGCTGTCCCATTGTATCCCCTTTTTGTATTTTTCTTCCTTCCCAACATGCTTATTATTCTGATTGTTTGCCACACCTTCACCATTTATCTTTTACTGAACATTATTTCTTGCACGTTTTCCTTCTTGTCTTTCCCCCACAACATCTTTCTTTCCCTCCTTCCTTTCTGTCCCAACGATTCTTTCCCCATTGTCTTTTCTTTTTGTATCATCTGTCCTTCCACCATCATCCTCTTGGATCATCCATCCTTATCCTATCATCTGTCCTTTTATTACTCTTTATTGCTTCACACATTTCTTATTTGATCACCCTTCCTTTCTTCACATGATCATCCTTTTATCATCTTCAACTACCTTTCCTTTTCCCATCTTTCTTCCTTCCTCCCTTCCTTCTTTAACACATTCTTCTTTTGTCACCCTTCATCTGCCTATCATCCCGCCTCTTCTCCTCCACCTTCCCCTTCATCCTTCTTTCCACCTTCCCATCCTGTTTTACTCCTTGCTTCCCTCTTTCTCTCCTTTTCATCCCTCCTCTCTACCAACATCCCTCCCTCTGTCCCACATCCCTCTCATCCTCCCTCCATCATCCCTCCCTCTCTCCACTGCCCCATCCTATCTCCACCACTTTCCCATCCTGTCTTACTCCTTGCCTGCCTGTCTGCTGACCATGAAAGGCTGGAAGTCACGCCCACTGAGCCCGCCCGAGTCCGAGCCTTCTCAGTTGGGTCCAGGGTGGGTCTGAGACTGGGCGGGGGGCGGGCAGGCAGCAGCGGGGGTCATGTGGCAGGGGGGGGCCCACAAGCTGCTGCATCTGCTGTCTCCGCTGAGTTCTCCTCATCCATTAAGGAGAGGGGCAAGCAAGTCAAAAGCAAGTCAACCAGGTAGGAAAGAAAAGACAGAATTGTAATCCAAGCAAGTGAAAAGCAAGTCAGTCAGGCAGGAAAGAGAAGGCAGAATTGTAGTCCAAGTACTGTACAGTATAATGAAAGCTTCAGGTATGAAAGCCGGCATATCAGGTCAGAGAAACGATTAAACCCCAGTAGTTAGATTTTTTTTCTTGATGATTGTATTCAGCTTAGGAGTGGTCTCTTGTATGGAAGGGATTGCTGAAGTTATATCCAGCTTTCCTAGTTCAGAAAGCCTCTCCTAAGGTGAATAAAACTTATGAAAGTAGTACAAAAAAATACAGAATACGTCACATAGTTGAAGAGGTTAAAGATGACATCAGGCACAAATAAATAGGTAGGATAGGGAGCTGACGAGTGACATAACCATTAGCTCTGTTCTAAGGATGCGTGCATTGATGAACAGAGTAAATTTACCATACGATGACTGCAGTGCTCTTATCCCTCATAACATCTTTACCGATACCCTGAACTTCTTGACTTTTTTTTTTTTTAATAGTTTAATAGGTTTTTCCTTGATTCTCTCTTCATGGCCATCTGTGTTAATTTCCCTCATCTTCATATCTTTTTGTCTGAATAATTCCCCAGGTTTTGTTTTACATATCTTTTCATTTTTTCAGTGGGTTATTTCCCATATATTGTAGTACAGAAGTTTGTCATTTTCATTTGTGAGAAGAAACAGCAATTTGAAAAATACTCTCCAATACCAAAATTAAAGAACAGTAAATTTGTAAAGTGATGGAAGTTGTGAAAACATAATATCACCCAATCATGAAGCAGCCACAGGGGAGGAGTTGATTTGCGAGACTAGTCTCACATTGTAAGATTTAATGTCTTGAGTAAATGCATGTCCTCATCCTTGGAGAATTCATCCTCTCTCTCTCTCTCTCTCTCTCTCTCTCTCTCTCTCTCTCTCTCTCTCTCTCTCTCTCTCTCTCTCTCTC
>JAGKTI010001496.1:7687-40995 GCA_018397915.1 Birgus latro | reverse complement strand
AGAGTTCTCTCTCTCTCTCTCTCTCTCTCTCTCTCTCTCTTTTTTTTTTTTTTTTACAAAGCAGATCTTGAAGACACAGCAGTCATTGTAATATACAAAATAAGAACTTGTTTGCAAGATACTTTCCATGGTTGTTCATGAGTGAGAATTCAGTGTGTCAAAATTCAAATGTGGACAACAGGGTAAAAGGTGGGAGTTGTACATCATTTGAAAGTCATTGCAGTCAAGGTAAGGAAGAAATTAAAAGTGTTTTAAATTGCTGAGCTACTCTTTGGCATAATCAACAATGGAGAAAAGGTAGGATGTTGGCTTTGGCCTTTTGCAACAGACATCTTCATTGTTAATGGTTATGCTGTGGTATTTTAGTGGGCAGTATGGTAATTTTTTATTGATTTATAAGGTATTATTCTATGCTTTTTAAAATTTAATATGGCATTTAATGTAGGCTGTTATAGGTTCACATAATAATTTGAAATACAGTCTGTATGAAATGACAATTGATATTACTGAAAGTCTACCAGGCAAAATTTTTTTCTTGGAATAATCTGTTCTCTCAAGTGTTATTGCTTATAATTTAAAGTTTTGTAATCTAGGTTCATACAGTATTTTTTGCAAAATGGCGACATTCAGGACTGCATGAATCCATATACAAAGCATGATGCAGTTGAAATGCATTCAGAAGTTGCATATATAAACTAACTTGCCTAACAACTGCATAGAAAGTGACCAAGTGAATATTGCTGGTTACCCAGTGTTGTGTTTGGCTAGGTGGCTTGACTGTGAGGAATACATATATGCTTGGATATTGTCACACTTTTCAGTGATTATTGCATAATTTTATACATTTATAAATTGAGCAGTTATTTTAGTGCAAATACCATTCCTACTGCATGGCATAAGGTAGCCATAGGGTAGATGTTTCTAGTACCCACTTAAACCCAAGGTGTTGTCTTTTTAAGTTTATTCTTGCTTTGCCAAGCAATTACATTTAGCCCAAGAATGACCCCTTATTATACCCTGTGTGGTTTATTAAGGCTATGTCCGGCCCCTTCAGATTGAAATGTCTGTCCTAACCTAATTAAAATAGGCTTGAAGTAACAAGAATATTAAGGAATATGATGGTTAGTCAGGATAGGCAACACTGTATCTTACTGTATCAAAGGCTGTCTGCTTGACACTGATTGATACAAAATATGATTTGATTCAGTTTAATCTGGCATTGATGAGTGGTTTGAAGCCAAGATGTAGAAAAAAACTTGTGTATAAGCATTAGAAAATTATAATGGAGATAGCACTGTTCCTGTAAAACTATAATGATAGCAAGAAAATACTGATGAAGAGAGGTGTTGTCCTGGCCCCAGCCTCATCAGAACATGAACCCATTGAATTGCAGGATGAAGTTGCCCTTCTTCTGCAGTCTGCCATTCTTTTTTGGGGGGATAGGGAGGGAGTTAAGGGACATGTATAACCAGTCCGCAGAGCTCCCCAGTCGTAACAGTGCAACTGCCTGAGGTGTTAGACAGTGATATACATATTTGCCAAAGTAAGTCACCTAGTGCCTAGGTGGTATTATTAGTCATTTAAATTAAAATGGCAAAGGAGTTAACATTTTGATAAATATTAGTTCATATCAGTAATTAAGGGAAGGAGCTACAAGACTAAAGAAATAGACTGAATTTTGGTTTAAAGGTGAAGAAGTGAATATTGTATTTAATAGAAGTGCTCAGTCCTTTCCAATAAATAGTCAAGATGAAGTGTTAGAATGTTCTGAGTAATATTCATACTTAGGACAAGCAGTTCAGACTCTTTTTGACAAATGATATTATTAAGAAAAAATAATGTAGATTGAAGGCCTTTGATCTGCAGTAGTACAGTATCATGAGTAGTATGCCTTGTGAACAGAACATTAAGAAGCTAACAAGGTCCGTCCATCATTAGTGTAGGAGTGCTCAGGAAATAGTGGAAAGGGCACTGTTTTAGTACTTGAGGGATTAGAAGAGAGCTGTCTGGAAACAAAACATATGCCCTGGGGAAGAAAATAGTGCAGCCCATGCAAGACTTTACATGGGCTTAGTATATCTTTCATAGCGTATATCACAAGAATACTGTACCTGATAAAAGAAAGTTAGATGATGGTGCTGTTATCCCTCCATTAGATACTTGTATGTCTGAGTTATTTGCTTAGTTCACTTGTCAGTAGTCCCCAGGGTCATAGTATTTGTTTGATAGATATACTAGGGTAGGTCTTGCCTTTCACTTAGTTGTGTGTAGATAGGCAGTTAAAATAAAAGAACAGTAAAGTTGAGGTGAAATGAGGAATAGAGGTAAATTGAGAACTTGATGGAGAAATTATTTCCTCAAATATGTGAGGTTGGGATGGATTGGGTTGACACACATTGTCATAACAAAAAATCTTGATAGGATTTTGTCCAGTAGTAAGCTGTCAGAGGGGGGAGGGGGGGGCAAAAACAGAAATACTCATGTTAAAGAGTAGATACTGTACTGTGAATGATGGAAGAAGGATGTGAGATGATAGCTTCATAGTTTAGACTGGTGGGTAGCATTATTTGTCTTAAGTCCTCAGTCCTCTCTCTTCCAGAATAGTAAGAGTAGTACCCTGCATGTTCCCATACAGAGTGCATGTTTTTTCATGTAAAATATTAAGTTTTTCTATGAGGAAGCTTTTTGATGATTTCAGAAAGTCAGAGTTTAAGAAGTACGGTTAAAAGTTCTTATGTAAAAGGACTGTACTGTAATATGTTTGATAGGCCTAAAAAACTACATCAGTCAAGTATTCTCTTCATGTGTTACCTAAATACTGATAAGGAGATATGAATAAGTTAACTACAGTACTGTAGTATTTGTTTTATATAAGAATGATGTTTGCAGCTTCAGAGACAATTTCTTTCATAAACAAAAAGTTTTTTTTTTTTTTTCCCCATAAAAGAAAAATGCTGATGTTCCATTTTCTGTTTCCTCAGTGCACCAATCTTGGGTTCATCTCCCATCTCCAACTCATGGTCAGGCACCCCAGGAACCTTCTTCAGGGGCTTCCTTCAGGCTCGCAGTCAGGAACGCAATGACGACCTAATGGAGTTCGATTTCTCCAAGAACAAGAGTTGTGACAGCATATCAGCAGACAAGGAGAAGAAGAGTAGCAGTTTTGAAAGTATTAAGAGAACCTTCAGGCAAAGAACAAGCTCAAAGTCATCAGGGAACGGAAAGTCGTTTGTATTCGACTCGATGAAGAGGGATAAAAAGAAGTCAGAGAGTGAATTATCCAACAAGAGTTTAGAGTTATCAGAGATGGGAAGGTATTATGAAGTAGAGATCAACCCTAGTCCCCGTCGCAAAACGTCAGAATCATATGAGGGTTACCTACCCATGAAGCCTGCAATTACCACCTCAGATTATTTAGATATGAGTGCACGAGATGCATTCAGTAGGCAGAGTCCCTTTGCGAGTGCATATTTAGACATGAGGGGTGGTGGGGACAGAATAGGGGGATCATCTTGCTCTGTGGGGTCAAATGAGGGGTATGTGGATATGAGCGAGGGTAAGGGTCTTGTTCCTCTACCTATCAGCCAACCAGTTGTTGCCTCTTCCTCAACCCCGGGTGGCTCTTTTCCCAATGGTGCTAAAGTTAGAAAGTTTTCACCCACGTTAAATGCGCCGTCTTCCCACGATGATCAATACGTGTCAGTAGATCTCCGTAGCAATATTGATATATCCTCCCAGCCCCATGAGGGAGACAAGTATAAGAAGAAGGAGAAGAGGAGTATCAGGCGTAAGTCATTAAAGGATGCAAGTCGCCGGAAAAAGTCTGACCCAATAGGCATGATGGGGAGAAGTGAAGGGGAAAGTGGCCATGAAATTAGTAAGAAAGGCACAAGTCCTCTTTCCTCCCTTTCCTTTTCTACACTGCTTGGACGGAAGACCTCAACATCAGGCACTCCTCCTCCTAAAACCCCTCTTTCTCCTACTGGTAGCCCACTCCCCAAGTCAAGCCGGGGTACCCCTAGTCCATTTTCTAGCTTGACGCGAAATAAAAACAGAGATGACAAAGACTCACGCAAGGATAGTGTAAGTAAGGACAGTGGGATGACCTCCAGCTTAAGCTCAATTGGCACCAGCTGCATTGAGGAGGCTAGTAGGGAGGCTGAGGAAAGTGCCATGAGTGCCATATCAGGTGATGCCTCAGGTGTTACCCAGACTTCTCAAGTTCCTAATGATTTAACAGGCAGCAAACATACCCAAAGTAGCTCAAGTAAGCGAACGTCTGGGATATTTGAGGCACCGCAAACAGGCAGCCATGAGGAGGAGAATCGAACAGGCATGGAAGCTGGAAATCAGGGCACCAGTCATCAGCAGGGAGGAAATGGTGATCATGGTGCTTATGTCAACTTGGCTCCTGGTTCCTGTGAGAAAACAGCACCAGCAGAAAAGCAACGAAAGCTTTCCAATGCGTCAGCCTCCTTGGATTACATGAACATTTCACCAGTTGGTTCTAATAAGGGCCAAGAAGGTGAAGGAAATCAACCAAGAGAATATGTAAACATGTGTCCTGGGGGGCGTCCAGAGTCATCTCATTCATCCTCTTTGTTAACAACCCCTCACTCATCTGGATCAACAAGGTCACCATCACCTGCAGACTCAGTCAGTAGTAGACAGGGAAGTGACACAGGAAACAAAGGAAGCAGTCAACAGGGGATAGACACAGGTAATCAGCCCTCCGGAAATGGGACACCTAAGCAGCAGAAACGACACAGCAAGAGGTTGAGTAGTCAGTGTGTCTCCGAGAGCATGGATGAGGGAGAGAGTGGATATTTGCTAATGACCCCTGGACAACCTTCCCCCAAACCCCTTTCACCCCAGACTGTTGCTCGTCGCCCAAACATTCCCCCATCTCTACTTCCCACAACTACAGACTCCACCCAGAAAGATCCCACTCCAGCAGACCAGCCCATCACTGATCCTACCTTAACTGCTACCCTAGAAAGACTCAACCTTGGAGGAAGTAACTCTAATGAGCGCTGTCGAAGCCATAGTGGTCCTGGGGCACCTGAAGGAAGTGCCGTGGGAGGTGAAAATCGAGTAAAAAAGCAGTTATCTGAACCTCGGGGCGGAGCAGGTGCCCATGGTGGCAGTGGGAGGGCAGCATCAGCTTGCTCCTCCCCAGTTTCATATTCACCTCCAACTTCCCCCACTTTAGGTGGATCAGTGTCCTCCGTCTCATCCTTAAGTGAAGGTGGGCTCTCCTCTGCCTCATCCACTTGCACAGTTGTCAATATGGGAGTTGCACGACGGGATGGTGGGCAGGGTGGGTCAACCCGCCCTCAAGAATCTTCAGCAGAGACATCAACTCATTCCACTGTTGCATCAGCATCAAATCAGCAGTCAACAAACCCCAGCAGTAGTGGGGCTTCTAGTGGCAGTGGTGATGGTGGGTTAAATTACGTCTCCCTTGATCTGGGACCTGCCAAGACTCCGGGGGTAAGGCCCTCACCTCGTCTTGGTCGTAAAGCCACCAGCTCGTCGCAGTCTTCATCACCTGCAGTAACCACTACCACCACCACCACAGCTGCTACAGCTGCTGCACCTCAGGACTCTGCCGAGGAGGAGGATGAAGAACCTCTTAGTTATGCTCAAATTGACTTTACTAAGAGCGAGGGCTTAAGGACAACCTCACTCTCACGTGACCACAGACACTAACACTCAGACTGGTTTTACTCTCAACTGTCTATCCTTCACCCTTAGCTCATGTTTACTTTACCAACTGTTGCTTCCTCTCCCTTCTCATTCCTCCCAAACTCTACTTTTTTACGTTTGTTGCTCTGTTATTCATATATCACTCACTGTCATATTTCTACCTATCTCTCAACTGTTCCTGTCATCCACCTGTTATTCTTATGCTTATATTAACTGCTTTTCCTATGTGTCTCACCACTGATTTTCTTTCATCTCAAGTTTTCCCTGACTATATTTCATTCCCATCTGCGTTCCTCTAAGCTTTTTGAAAAGCAGCAGCAAGGAGTGCATCAGGGTAAGAGTAAAAAAAAAGCCACTGCATGGTAAAGGCCCAGATTTATTCTCCATTTTTTCCTCATACAGGTATTTACATCCCGATAATCATTGTCCAATTGCCTTATCATCTGTTGTTTGTAAATTGTTGGAAATCATTAGCCGAGATAAATAAAACCTTTAGAAAAGATAATATCATCAAAGACTTGAAGGATGGGTTCTGGAAAAATCACTCATGACTCTTCAGTCCCTAGGATTATTTCAGCGCTATGTTGATATGTACCGTTCAATAGAATCCAGTGATATCACTCAGTGTATCTTGTTTTTCAAAAGTTATCTATGAAGTGCCTCACAAAAGACTTCTTGAGAGGCTAAGCCCATGGGTTCAGTGATACTGTACATGTAGGTCACAGTGCTCAAGTGGACTGATACTTGTCCAACAGGTAGTAAACAGAGATTCATAATTTTTAGAAAAGAGTCTGACTGGGTAAAAGTTAGTAATAGAATGTCTCAAGACTCAGTTTTGGGTCCTGCTTCATTTCTGATATTGTATATATGACAAAATTTGAGATGCTACAAAAAATGGTAACAGAGTAGATACACTGCTAGAGAGATGGCAGATTCAAAGTTGTTGTTGTTCCTCAACCCCAGTCTGTCTGGCTGAGCTGACCCATTGACCTCAGGTAAACAGTTACTTCAGTGGGGCTGTCTTACAGGTACAGTCCATTACATACACTGTTGGGATCTGGTCCCCCCTAGTGGTAGACAGTGCCTTGCCAGGGTCCTTTCCATGGTGAGGTCTCTTCCCATTTCCTTGCCTAATGCCGTTATGGGGGGGTCTTCAGAGACGTTGATTAGGACTTTATGTGTGGAAGAGCCATAGCAGGGTACCTTAATGAGCCCCACAGTGTGTTGGAGTGTGGTTACTAGGTGGATGCTGCACGTTTGTCTCCATTCTCTTCTGCCCTCTCCCCTCCCTTGGGTCCCTGTTACTGCCTCAACTAATTTTGCAAGGATCCTCTACTGTTGCTTCTTCCTTCCTTTTCTCCAATCCACTCAGTTCTATCTTTGCCTTTAAATAAAGTGGAATTTTCCACATTCATCAAAATTCTCATCAGTGATCCTTGCTAAGTTGCAACAGGAAGGATTAGGGTGTGCCCATGGTTTAGTGGTCTGGCCAACTGTAGGGATGATCTTGGTTTGGTACCACCCCAGTATGTGGACCTCTGTGGAGGCAGAACTACTGCTGAACTGCAGCTTTCGGATCCAGGGGTGCTGTTGATTAATGGTAGAATTCTCAGCCAATAGCCAGTGGCCCAGCATTGTGTTGGGAGACTGCTTTCACACACACTGTTGCTATCCCTTCTCAGGTAGGGCAGGGAGTGCATGCTTGGAGCATGATCTCTACTTGGGTCATTTGCCAGGCCTCTGGACTCTGGGTTCCACCCAAACAATCTTTTCTTTTCAAGTCATGTTGAGCCTTTTCCTTCTCTAAGAAAGTTGTGGAAATTTTTTCTGGTTCCCCTTCCCCAGTTCTGCTGATGTTTTGACTCCGATGATGACTAAGCTTCTCTTCCTGATACTCCTCTGGCTCTTTGCATTGTTTCTCCGCCTGTTTCATCCTGCTTAACTATTCCATCTCCCACCTCTCAGTCTTTTCCATGTACAACTCTGTCCACCTGTTCATCATCTATAGTAACTTTTAAACCTTATCTGCCTCCACCGCCCCTTGCTTTCATCTACCCATCCTGTTTCTTCAGTTTCCTCGTCCCGTCCTCATACTACATCCTGACTCACTGACCATTTCTTAACCACCTCTCTTTTTGGACCTCAGACTTGGTCTCTGTATTTTAACATTAATTCTCAAACAGATGACCTCTCACTGTTACGACAGGAAGGCCTAGATATTACATTCTCAGTATGATCCAATGGCTCTTGTCCCCTCAAAGTACAAAATGCAGCTCAAGCAGAAAAAGTCACACATTTAGTTGACCCATCAGGCAATCTGATCTTAGTTTCTTCAGGTGCACAGTTAAATTCAGCCGCAGGTACTGTCCATCTTCCCTATCTCTTTTGGCTACAGAAACTTTACTGACTGCTCAAAAGGTACTCGTATCATTCTTTCTGAACAAAGCCACAGGATTCTTTCAGTTCACTGTTATACAATGTCGCCCCGAAGATGCCGGCAACATTGCCAAGATTGTATTTAAATCTCGAGATCTTCCCTCCTCCATTATCATTGGAGGCACAGAATACGTTCCTCCCTCTTGTCAGTGCATTTACTGCTGGCGTTCTGACCATCCGTCAAAATACTGCCGATCACAGGCAGTTTGCCTCAACTGTTTACGAGCTGGATCACTCTGCATCCACATGTGTATCTACTTTCTAGTCCTGCCCAAAGTGTGAGGGGTATCATACAGCCTTCTGCAGAAAATGCCCTACTTATATTATTGAGACCAAAGTGTCCCATATCCAATGGAAAACAGGGCTTATTCTCTGAGAAGCCTGTTGACAAGCAGGGTGCTTGAGGCACTCCCCTGGCATATATGTGTGGGTCAGGCCATGCATATATATGCATGGCCCCACACATATATTACAGGTTTCCAGCTCATCCAGTGTCTTTACTTCTGTACCTCTCTCAAATTATTTAGCTGCTCCTGCCTCTCTTCCTGATTGCCCTTCCTCTTTTCCCTCTTGTGTTATCTCTCTCTACCCCACCTCCTTCCCGTACAATATACTCTCGTTCTTCTCCTCCCTCATCTTCTCCCCGAGCTAACAAACTTAAATGTTCCATTGTATCCTCCCCAGCTCATATGCCTGGCCACTCTCCTCCTTCCATTACTGCCCAGCCTATCCCGTGCCCCCCCCCCCCCTCCAAACAACAGTACCATAATGCTATGTGACCAGCTTGCACTAAGCCTTTGTGTTCTGTGGAAGCAGAATCCCTGCAAAGTATCATCAGTTATTTTCACTGTATCTCTTCCTTGCCTACCCTTGTCACTGCAGAAATACATTCTCCCTCTTCCTCACTCCCTCATATTCCCATTCCTCCTACCTCTCCTGAACCTTCCTTCCCCATTCATTCTACCTTTCCTGCACCTTCTCTTCCCCTCACTCTGTTTCCCATGCTTCCTTTATCCAGCCACCCATCTCCTCTCTGGTCACTATGTCCTCTCTGTCTTCCCTAATCTCTTCTGTTCTTGATTTACCTTTGCCTCCTGGATATTCTCGCTGTCAATGCCATAAACAGTCTCTGCGCTCCTTGCATGCTTGATTCTCCATAGTCATGGCACTTCTTCAGTGGAATATTAGAGGCCTTCGTACCCATCATATGGACCTTCTTTTTCTTATTTCCTCCAATAGTCCTCTTCTTACGTCTTTTCAGGAAACATTTCTTCATACTTCTGCAGTTCCTATTCCTGGCCATACTTTTCTAGGATCCCCTCTTTCATATGACACTGCCCTCCTTATCTGCAATCCCCTTTGAACCTCTTTCTGTCTCTTCTGTCCCTCATACTTCTGCTCGTGTAGTTCTCCATCAGTGAATCACTGTTAGCTCTCTGTTTTTCTCCTTCTGTTCCTCTTGACTTTCCTAACTTTGTCTCATTCCTACATTCCCGTCCTTCTCAGATTATTCTCCTTGGTGACTTCAGTTGTCGGCATTCGTGAGTGATCACCACCAGAGGATGCATATTAGAACAGTTTCTTTCCTTTCAAGATCTTTTTATCCTTAACACTGGCACCCCTATTAACTTTGATCTCCATACTCATTCCCTCTCGTTTGGATCTGTCCCTTTGCTCACCGTCAGTTTCCCTCAATTTTCATGGGTTGGTATTGGAAGACAATCTTTTTAGTGATCACTTCCCTGTCAAAGTCTCTCTTGCCTCTTATTGACCTCTCCCTTGTCCCCTCCATTGGCAGTTCCAAGCAGCTGACTGGGAGTTATTTTCTTCCCTTACAGTGCCCCCTCTTCCAACTTCCTCTTTTTCGTCTCCACAAGATATGTTGTCCTTCATCATTGTTCTGGTTTTAATTGCTGCTCTCACCGCCATTCCTTGTGATACACGACCATCTACTGCCAAATGTGTTCCATGCTGCCTTCTCATCCTCTGATCATCCAAATTCAGGAGTGGCTGCTCCACCTTTCTGTTTGAAAAAAGTCAGTTTGCTTCTGCTGGGTTCCTAGTCATATTGGGATTACAGGTAATGAACAAGCTGACTCATTGGCATGCTCTGCTACTTTCATCTCTAGGTCATCTCTCCACCCCATTCCTGCCTTTGATTGTTTCCCACTTTTAACCTCACCCATTCCTGCCTTTGATTGTTTCCCACTTTTAACCTCACCCATTCCTGCCTTTGATTGTTTTCCACTTTTAACCTATCTCTTCCGTGATTGTTGGCAATCCTCATGGAACCAGCCAAGAGGTTCACAACAAACTTCATAATGTTAAACCCTCTGTTCTTCCCTGGCACACATCATCCCACTCCAATCGTCGATGGGAGACTATCCTTACTTGTCTTCACTTGGGTCATACCTGTCTAACTCATGGTCAGTTGATGAGCCATGACCCTCAGCCTGTCTGCTCACACTGTAACTGCCATATGACTGTCTGTCATCTTTTTGTTTTTTGCCTGTCTACACTTCAACAATATCTCACAGTGTTCCCCTTCCTTTCTCACTACATCGGCCCCCACTACTTATTGGTTTTCTCTCCCACTGTTTCTGTTACCAGGATTATCACTTTTCTAACTGCTATTCATATCATACTTTTAATATAATTATTTACCCTGCTAGAGCTAGACAGGATGCCAACAAAGTCAGTGGGGGTGTGAAAGATAAAAATTGTAGATTACTAGTGGAGAAGGGAGAAAACGTAAACAGATGGAGAGAACACTTTAATGAACTGTTGAACATAAAGAATGAAAGTAATGCAAGTATAAGTGGCTGGGGAATGGCGGGGAGAAGGAGGGTTGTGAGAAGAGAGGAAGAAATCAGTAGGATGGAAGTGGTGGAAGTAATGAAGAAAGTTAAAACGGGGAAAGCCCCAGGAATTGATGAAGTGTGTGGTGAAATGCTGAAGCATGGGGGAGAGATAGTAATAGATTGGATGTGGAAGGTGTGCAGATTGGCTTGGGAGGAGGGTAGAGTCCCGGAGGATTGGAAGTCAGGTATAATTGTTCCTCTGTACAAAGGAAAAGGGGAAAAAGCAGTGTGTGTGGTAATCATAGGGGCATTTGCCTTCTCAGTGTAATAGGAAAAGTATATGGCAGGATACTTATTGACAGAGTTAGGGAAATAACAGAGGAATTAGTTGAAGAACAGGGAGGTTTTAGGAAAGGAAGAGGTTCTGTAGACCAGATATTCATTCTTAGATCCTTAGTGGAAAAGTTTCTAGAGAAGGGAAAGAAGTTGTATGCAGCCTTCATGGATCCGGAGAAAGCATATGACAGGGTGGATAGACAAGGTTTGTGGAAGGTATTAAGAATATATGGAGTGGATGGGAAGTTGTTGAAGGCAGTGAAGAGTATGTATGAGGGTGCTAAGGCTGCAGTGCGTGTGGATGGCAAATTGAGTGAATCTTTCCATTTGAAGGTTGGATTGAAACAAGGATGTGTCATGCCTCCATAGTTGTTCAATCTGTACATGGATGGGGTTATAAAAGAGATACAAGGTTGGGCAGTGGATGTTGGAGTGGCCCTAGTGAGAGGGGGCAGTGTTTGGAAACTCTCTGTACTGTTGTTTGCAGTTGATACTGTGTTGTTGAGCGAAGACGAAGGGGAGCTGCAAGGCTTGGTAGATGAGTTTGGGAGAGTGTGTAAGAAACGGAATCTAAAGGTGAATGTAGGGAAGAGTAAAGTGATGGTCTTCGAGAGAAGTGAAGCCAATGAATGTATAGTGAGATTGGATGGGGAGGATATGGAGAATGTGTGTATTTAAGTACTTGGGTAGTGTGATGAGTAAGGATGGAAGTCTTGAGGGCGAAGTGCTTGAGAGGGTGCAGCAGGGAAGGAAGGTTGCTGGTTCACTGAAAGCAGTGATAAGAAACAGGGAGGTGAGCATGGAAGTGAAAAAGTTGTTATATGACAGTATTGTGATACCAACTGTAACATATGGAAGTGAAGCTTGGACCCTGTTGGAAGGACAGAAGTCAAGAGTGAGAGCAGTGGAAATTAGTTATTTGAGAGGAGCATGTGGAGTCACATGGAGATACAGACTAACAAATGAGGAAGTGAAGGAGCATTGTGGTGTGGTTGTGGACGTGATAGGAAGCGTTAAGAGAAACACATTAAGGTGCTTTGGACATGTGGAGAGGATGGAGAGTGAAAGACTGACGAGGAGAGTGTATGTGAGTGAGGTGGAGGGGGCGAGAGGGAGGGGGAGGCCGAGGATGAGATGGAGGGATGGAGTGGAGAGGTACATGAGGGAGGGGGGTGTGAATTGGGAGCGGGGTAGTGAAATGGCGGGGGACAGAGCGACATGGAGACGATTTGTTTGTGGCCACCCTGTGAGGGATTGAGGCGTTTGGCAATAGATAGATAGATAGATTTACCCTGCTTCCTTCTACCTAATTGCCATATAGCCATATTATGGCTTGGTGCTAGTTCTTCATTTTTCCTTCCTTCCTTGGTGAGGTGTAGGTAAATATTGTTAGATTTGGCTCACAGATGGAAGCCACAAATGGACTACCAAGGGTACAATGCTCCACTATGTGTAGGTTCATTATCTGAGTGATCTTGATGTGTGTGTGTGTACTCAAGTATGAGAAAATAGATCTTTCGTATTGGAGGATATAAACCTAGTAATCGTCAGTAAAAATGAAAAAGTTAACAATAATCTGAGTAATTTTCCACTTAAGATTATTGAGCAACATAGTATTATAACTGTAATTACAAATAATTTAAAACTAAGCTGACATTTCATATGGATAGTAAAGATACATGACAAATTAATTTGGTTCATAGACAGAATACAGTATTTGAATTCATAGAAAATATCAACCTCATCTACAAATCCATAATGCATCTGTATATGGGTTTATTGTATTCTGTTAAGTTCTGGTCACAATAATCAAGAAAGATAAGGGGAAACTAGAGGGACTATGCAGGAGATAACAAAAATGTTATCAAGATTGTGGATAAACCATACAGTGAATGTTAAAAGAACTAAATTTCTTAGCATCTCGAGTAACGTCTGCAGAGTATTAAATCCAGATATATCAAATTTTCAAGAGAAATTATAATTATGGCACTTCATAAAATTTCACCAGACTGGTTAAGTGACGTGAAAGTAATGACAATAATATTGGTGTCAAATGTTTAAGCTTGAATGAAGTACTCGTACAGTATATCATTTCTTCCTCAGTAAAACTGTAAACATATTGAAAAGCATGGTACCTTGCACTGTGATAGACTCTGATACAGTACGGATGGACACAATAGTTGTTTGAATAAGTATCTAGCTTTTAACTGCCGGTTAAAAGCGCTTACTAAACAATAATGCATTTGTTTTTCTTGCATACAAACTGCATAGGATAGAGCTAAAGGTACAATATCATTTAGCACATAGCCTGGTGTTACTTTCCCATTACTTAATGGGATAGCATAGAATATGTTTTCCATTAATTTTTTCAAATGAAGTTTCTATGGCAATTTTTTTTCTTACTGATTAGTGGTCCTGGTCATTTTCTCCCACCAGTGTTGGCTGGAGGTTGTGGTGGGTTGGGGAGACATATGATGGCATTGCTATCCTTATCAATGTATCCATTACCCATGTAATAGATGTTGTGGTCATAACCAACTATGACATAAAGAGCCTTGAAAAGAGCAACAGGTCTGTTGCTCTTTGCTTTTGTTTGTGCACATACAGGGATACAATGAGTTCGTGAATAGTTGCCGTCAATTGAGGCAACAGAGGCACAACTGTTATGTAAAGAATCTTTGCTGGTCAGTCTGACCAGGCCATAATTTTGTTTGACGTTATCACATACCAGAAAAAAAAAGCAGAATTCAGATGCCTACATTTTGTAGAATTATTTTAAGAAACGGAATCTAAAGGTGAATGTAGGAAAGAGTAAAGTGATGGTCTTCGAGAGAAGTGAAGCCAGTGAATGTACAGTGAGATTGGATGGGGAGGATATGGAGAATGTGAGTGCATTTAAGTACTTGGATAGTGTGATGAGTAAGGATGGAAGTTTGGTGAAGTGCTTGAAAGGGTGCAGCAGGGAAGGAAGGTTGCTGATTCATTGAAAGCAGTGATAAGAAACAGGGAGGTGAGCATGGAAGTGAAAAAGTTGTTACATGACAGTATTGTGATACCAACTCTGACATATGGAAGTGAAGCTTGGACCCTGTTGGAAGGACAGAAGTCAAGAGTGAGGGCAGTGGAAATGAGTTATTTGAGAGGAGCATGTGGAGTCACATGGAGAGACAGACTAACAAATGAGGAAGTGAAGGAGCATTGTGGTGTGGTTGTGGACGTGATAGGAAGCGGAGAAACACGTTAAGGTGGTTTGGGCATGTGGAGAGGATGGAGAGTGAAAGACTGACGAGGAGCGTGTATGTGAGTGAGGTGGAGGGGGCGAGAGGGAGGGGGAGGCCGAGGATGAGATGGAGGGATGGCGTGGAGAGGTACATGAGAGAGGGGGGTGTGAGTTGGGAGTGGGGTAGTGAAATGGCGGGGGACAGAGCGACGTGGAGACGATTTGTTTGTGGCCACCCCGTGTGGGATTGAGGCATCTGGCAATAGATAGATAGATAGATAGATTTTAATTTGTCAAAATTTGATCTCATACCAGCTAGCATTGTGATATGTGCATAACTTAACAGTAATTCATGTAAAAGTTCCTCTTGTCATTGATTTCACTAATGTCTCCTATATACTCTGTATATAGAATACATTATTTTATTTCACTCCAAGCATGGTGCTTAGTAAACACATGTACATTGTTCATCCTGGCTCTTCTGCCTTCATTTAACCAAGGTACCAATAGTTAAAGAATTTGGCTTGTGTTCTTAACTCCTTATTCTATCAGTGTATTTTTGCATACAGTGCACTGATATTATTTTGTATTCTGTATCAGTAATACAGAGGCAGAAATGAGAAAAGTAAGTTTGATTTGCAGAACAAATCTTTAAGGAAGAGGTACTGTTGCAAGGAAGCCCCTTAAGTGATAAGAATACAGCCCTTGTCTTGACTGCCTTAATACTTGTTTTGCTTGGAAACAGTGTAGTTCTCTCATACATTTCATATGTAATATGTACCCCAGGGCCCGTACTTATGAAACACTAAGACTGAGTCATAAGGTGAAAGTCTGTCCTAAATCCACAGGAGCGAATCATAAGTTCTTAAGTTCGACCTAAACTGAGTCATAGCTTAAAACACCTGCCGAGTTGGTATAGCGCTTCGGACTTGGCTTATGACTTGATCATAACAGTAAATATGGCCGCCGCACCACAACAACAACAAATTCGCCGCCGCCAACCAAGACGTTTTCGTGAACGGAAAGATGTGCTTAATGAGTTAAGTGATGTAGAACTGGTGAAGAGATATCGTCTGGACCGTGCAGGCATAATTTTTGTGACTGATTTGGTGCGGGAGACCCTAAGAAGACCCACGGCAAGAAGCAAGGCTCTAACACCAGAAATGAAAGTTATTTTAACGTTGCGTTACCTTGCAACTGGAAAAATGCAACTTTGTAGTGGTGATGATTTGGGGCCTTCACAACAAACTGTAAGCAGGGTCATCACTGAAACACTTGAAGCACTTTCAGACAATGATATACTGAGACAGTTTATCAAATTCCCCCACACTGAACAAGCAACAAACAGGAACAAAGCCGATTTTTTGTCAGTTGCCGGATTTCCAGGTGTGATTTTTACCAATCTATACTGTACTGCAATATAAATGCAATGCATGTCAAATTCCCTATTTATCTTCAATCAACTGTACTTGCATAACTCATTTATATTTCCCTCAAAATGATGACTTATTCAAAAGCTTCATCCCATCCAGTTAGCTGATATGGAAATAACTGAAAGGGATAAATTCAATGTGTGCATTACAAAATTTAATATTCCTTTCCTGTTCCAGTCATTGCTTCATTATACCTGCTAATTCTTGTTCTGGCATCGGACTGTATGGTTTGCCATCTTTTCTGGCACTCCTTTACATCTCTCTGACATGAAGGGAAGGAGTTGTTGAGGCGGTCAGCAATATTTTTCCAAGCCTCTTGTTTGGTTTTCAATGAGCACCCTGCCGCTGAGAAGTCTCCCTTTAGCACCTGTAAATGCTCAAGATATAACTGTGCCAGCTGGTATGTGGCATCGGGAGTCCAGTTTTGTTTCCTTGATCTTTTTTCGGAGTTCATTCTGCGATGGCCGCGATGATCTTTGTTTACAGGATGGTGTGGTGAGGCAACATGTCCACGTCCACAAAACAAAGTGGTAAATTAATAATTTCTCAAACTTGGCATTAATCCGTTAACTTTTCCCTGAAAACATTTAAGAAAATATCGTTGTAATTTCAGATTTTTTGTTGCAACTTTTTTATGCTGTTTTCTATTATTTTTCTTCAATTTTCAAAACTCTCAAGTGCTACACAGCACAAACCGCTATCTCAGCAGCTTATGATTTCGACCTAACAAAGTCTCGACTTAGTTATGATTAAGTGCTCCTTAAGTCTCACATTTATGACTTTCACCTAACTATGATGTAGTTTTCATAAGTACGGGCCCTGGCAGAGTCCTTGCTTAGGGCAAAATTGCATTGCATGATTAACATTACAGGAAAAAATAACTGGGTACCAGTCAGTCAGACACCCCTATACAGGAAAAAATAATTTGGTACTGGGAAGTCAACAACACCCCCATTTTCCCACCTACAAATTTCCATTATTTGCTTAAATCATCCCACAAACATACAGAATGTGATTCTGACTTGAAATAAGAACAATATGATACTGTAAAATTTAAAATGTCAGGCAAGTGTTACATTTGTTCCAAGGCAGAGATGAAAATTATTCGTCACTCATCTGCTCCTTCAGTTGCCACTCCTGTAGTTGCCTCTTCTCATATACCTGCCTCTTTTCCTTCAAAGGTGAAGTGATCAGGAATGCTGTTCAAGTGGCTGAATTTAGACGTGGTTGCAGGGAGAAAGCGCATTTTACCATTAGGATGCCTGTCTCACCATGCATGCTTGCATGTACGGAAAGCCAAGTGGTACATGTGACTAGGCAAATGTTTTAGAAAACGCAGTGGTCAAAGATGGCGGTTGACACCAGAACACCAGGTTATGGGTGCAGGAATCTAGTGTATATCTGCAATATGAGACTGTTGGCCACTACATCAGTCGTCCCTGTTGTGAGCTTTCATTTCGTGAAAAAGCATGAGACATGCAGATTGATGGTCACTACATCAGTCATCCCTGTTGTGTTCCCAATCTGCAAACTATAAAAAGTGTGAGACATGCAAAAATCAGCCACTGACGAACTAGATAACACAGTTCACAGATTAACCTCATTAGCCTGAAGGTGCCTTTTATATATTCTTGCTGTCTCCACATTACTTCTTTCAACTTAGATATTTTGAACCAGAGGGGTTACATATTATCGTTATTGGTATTAACCCTTTCAGTATAAGAAGTCTGTGTTAAAAAAAAAAAAATCTGTAGATAGCAACAGTAAATTAAAACAGACATTATGACAGTGAAGGGGTTAAATATATTTTGGCTGTTGTCTGTTCATTGCCTTACTTGAATGAGGCTTTTAACCCCTTCAATCTGCAGATGTATTTTGTTTTATTCTTGTTATATCCACTTGCTGTTACTATATTCAGCTTTGAAAGGCTTTTCACTCTTGATAGGTGAGATAAATGGCTCATTAATCTTTCAGTACTGTAGATCTCTCATAAGCTGAATAAAATAACCTGGAAGTAGCAGACACAAATGTGAAATACATCAGTCTGGCTGAATGGGTTAAAGAACACTTGTCCACTGTATCGTACAGTATATTATTACCCAACAAACTGAGAGGGCAAAATGTAGAAGAAACCTGGGCCTCTACACTGCAATTTTGGCTTTTTCCCATTTCTCACCATTTCAGGCCTTAAGCTCCATTGCATTTTCATATTTTATCTGTCCTTATTTTGCTTTCCTTCTTGTCAGTCCCCTTTCTTCATTTACTTCATGACCTTCTTGTCTCCCTCTCCCTCTTAAATCAAAACTGTATAAATGATTTATAAATTTAAGTGATTAAGTTAAAAGTAAAAACCTGTGAATAGTTGTGGTTTTTAATTTTACCTTTCAATAATAATGATGATGAGCAAGGATGGTAGTTTTGAGAAAGGGTACAAGCAGAGAAGCTGGGTTGTAAGTATAGTACAGTATATTCTGGGCAGTGATAAGGAATATGGAAGTGAAGTGAGCATGAAAATAAAATTATTGCATTATTGCATCACTGTATTGTGATCCCGACTGAATGTATGGAAGTGAAGATTGGACTTTGTCAGAAGGACACCAGACGTGAGAAGGAGTGGAAATGAATTAATTGCGAGAAGCATGTAGCATGACAGACAAGTGAGGAGTGTTGTGCTGATGTAGATGGGACAGAAAGTGTTGGAAGTATCCTGAGATGGTTAGGTCATGTGGAGGGAATGGAGAGTGGGAGATTAACTGAAGAGTGCATTTGAGTGAGGTGGAGGATTGGGATGGGGAGGTATAGTATAACAGTGAGAGTGATGAACATGAATTGTTCATGGCCATTTCATCCAGGATGAAGGTACCTGGCTCTTGACAGATTGGTGGATTTTGTAATAACTGTATTAATGAGGAGAGGATAATGTATGCGCTAGATGTGACTGACTAAAACATAACTGGTGGCACAACTGCCAGGGTCATATGCCACCAGTGTTAGACGTAAAAATACTCAAAAATTAAATTGTTGGAAGCTGGTATTTGTATACATTTGGTAAAATGAAAATTAAACAGTAGTAAGATAAAGTTGGTTGATTGTTCTGAGCAAACAAACAAGAAATACACTGCACAAGACTTTTTCTGTTAGAGGGATTTCCATATACAGTATATGGTATACAGTATAATAGGAAGAACCTGTCACTGTAACAGTAAAGGTCCACACAAGATGCATTAGAGGACCAGACCTACATGGAGGGAAAAGTGGTGGCCAGAATTTACACTTTTCTATACTAGCAAAGTATGAATGTGTTATGCAGCGTGTTTAAGGGACGACTACTCGCCCCTTAAACGAGGCACCTAGAGCGGGGTCCTCTTTCTAAACCAGGCTGGGTATACTTATGGCAGCCTAGAGGAACAGGGCACAAAAACACTGGACAACAAACCTTACATGTATATTACATTAATTCTTTACACTATTTACACTAGACACAATACAATGCAGTGGCACAAAATACACAAGAAATAGTTCAATACTATGGACAGGGCCGAGAGACTCTGGGGCAGGGGACATAGCCGTGGGTCGCTCCTGAGATAGGCCCGGCGTCAGGAGGTCCCGGAGAAGGCAGCCTTCTCTAGGAGGCTGGATGACGCTGGGTCGCCCAGGGGGTCTTCCATCAGGAGGCGTGACTGCTGGTAGTTTGAGTCCTTCGACAGGAGGCCAGGCTGCCGCTGGGTTGTCCGGGAGCGTTCTGGGGGGCGGCTTGGTAGGGGCGCTCGTCACTGGGGAGCCCGAGGGTCAGGCCTAAGGGCTAGGCCCGAACGTAGAGAGCAGGCGCACCTGTCAGCGCCCCCTCTGACGTGCTGGACATTGTCGGGTGGGTCAGGGGAGGTCACCTCCTGGGGTCCTGGGGTTGTCCCGGCTAGTCCGAGGGCTGCAGTCTCTCCTCGGCTGGGCCCCCGTCGGGTAATCTGCAGCATCCTGTCTGCAAAGAGTCTGTCAGGGTCGGAGACTGCTGGGGAGCTGGTTGCAGGGCACAGACCCCAGGTATCGGGGGACCTCTCCAGTCCTCCTCCAGCTGCTGTTCCTCTGGGAAGTGTCTCTGGGCAGGGAAGGGGTGAGGAAACCTGCTCCACCACAGGTGAAGGTGGGCGAACCAGGGAAATCCTCAAGAGGGGAAGGCATTGGGGTAGGGGGAGGAGAGGAAGGCACTGGGGTAGGGGGGTGAGGGTCGGCACGTAACCGTTCCCTCCTCAGCACGGCTGGTGGCCGTTGCCAAGTCCCCTAGGACACAGAGCTTGGAGCGGCTGGTGGCCATCTCCTCCCTCGTGTGGCTAGTGGCTGTCAATGAGGGCCCATGCCCCTGACTGACGTCAGGTGGAGTGCGGCTGGCGGCCATCACGCACTCACTGGTGCGGTTGGTGGCCGTCACCGAAGAGCCGTGCCCCGTGAGGACTACACCCCGGGTGCAGCTAATGGCCGTCACTGGGGTGCAGGTGCGGCTGGTGGCTGTCACCGAGGTCCTTCCCATCGGGACCGCAAGGATAGTGCTACTGATGGCCGTCACCTCCCTGCTGGTGCGGCTGGTGGCTATCACCAAAGTCGGGTCACTTCTGCGGGGTACAGAAGAGATGGGGCAAGTGGCTGTCACCTGCCTGGTGGTGTGGCTGGTGGCCTTCACCAAAGCCCTCTTCCCTGGAGGGTATTTATTCTGAGAGTGGCTGGTGGCCGTCTCTCCCCATGTGCGGCTGGTGGCCGTCACTCGGTCTGACTGAGGGAGGGATGCAGCAAGTGAGCGGCTGGTGGCCATCACTCGGTCTGACTGAGGGAGGGACACAGCAAGTGAGCAGCTGGTGGCCGTCTTGGGAATACTGTCTGGGGCTAAGGAGTTAGCACCACCATGAACCTGGCGAGGGCTGGTCCGGCTGAGGTGTAATGCGCCGTGACTGCTACCTCCCAGTAGAGGGACCTGAGTGCGAGAGGGGCGTAGGGCAAAGGTAGAGGTAGGCCCGTCTTGCACTGAACCCATGCTCACTGTTGTAGCCTCTCGGTTGTCTCCTTCTAGGGTGGGTGTCATACACGGGTGGGGTGTCTTGGTGGCGTGTATTTCACTATCGTCGGCGGGGGAGAAGGCACGTTCCCGTGCCTGGAGGTAGTACGTGTAGGTGGTGGTGGTCCGATGTTGTGGTGTGAGGTGGTGGAGGAGGGAAGTGCAGTGGGACGTCATGGTGTCGGGGTCATGTTGGTGGGAGTAGGTGAGGAAGAGTGTCAAGGGCTGGGTCAACTCCCGAAGGAGGTGGAGGGTTCCTCGGATGCGTCGCTTCTTCCCCTGGACTGGAGCCCACACAATGCAGCGGATCTTCATGGTTGGTGGTGGTGAAGCGTCGGTGTGGTCCGGCTGAATGCTGGCCACAGTTGAGGTGGCCGGCGTTTTATACCGCTGGTGAGGGGTGGAGTCGGAGTTGTCCCTTGGGAGTGGGTTTGGTGGAGTTTTCCACTGGACCTAGTGTATACGGTATGTCATAGGGGTTGTGTTTGGTGGTGTAGGTGTTGTTGGTGGTGTATCGGGGGGGGGGACCCATCCCAACTGGTGATGGTTGTGGTGCGAGTGGGCGTGGGCGGTGAGTGGTGGGGGAGGTTGTGCAATGTGGTGGTGGCTGGGATGATGAGGCGTCGGGATGTTTGGGGGTGGGTGGAACGCATTGGACCGGCGTGGAAGGGGTGGTGTGGGTGTGGCGGTGTGGGTAGGGTGCTTGGAGCATGGTGGTGTGGGCAGGGGTGATGGGTGAATTGTTTGGTGCGGTGGTGTGTGGTGGCAGAGGTGTGGTGGTGCGAGCAGAAGGGTGAGGAGAGGCTGCCGTTGGGGGAGAAGAGGCAGGTGAGGAGGGGGACGGGGAATACGGTGAGGTCATGGGGGGAGACGAGAGGGCAGGGGAGGGTGCGGAGGAGGTGCGGGTGGAAGGTGTGAGACAGGGAGTGTACGAGTCAAAGGAAGAGCTAGGGGTTGTGGGGGACGGTGAGGCAGTGGGGCTGGTAAGTTTAGGTGGCGAGGTGGGAGGGGATGCACCGGCTGTGTAAGGTTGCACATGTCTGTTGCGGTAGGTGTTGTGATAATTTATGGTGACTTGGTAGGGGTTGGGGACATGGTGGACTCTGTAAGGCCCCGTGAAACGAGGGGCTAACTTGTTAGCGGTTGAAAGTTGGGCCACCACTACTAAATCTCCCGGCTTGTTGGGGTTAGATGGGGTGACGTTTGGCTGCAGGTCCCGCTGTTTTTGAAGGTGGTGTAGCCTTCTTTTGAGATGGTGAAGGGGGTCGGACATCGGGGAGGTGGAGGGGGGCTTGAGATGATGTTGTAGAGGTAGAAGAAGAGGGGCTTCCCCAAAGATACGTTCGTGGGGAGAGATGCCGTCATCTCAGGGGCAGGAATTCATTCCCCACTGTATGATCTTCACGTGGGCGGGCCAGTTGTCGTTTTTTGTTTCCTCTATGTGGGTTCACACTTGGTTAAGGAGGGTGCGGTGGTTTCTCTCGCATACTCCGTTCCCTTGGGGCCAGTAGGGAAAGGAGTGGGAGATTTAATATCCAAATATGATGGCTAGCTACTGCCATATTTTACTGGTAAATTCTGGCACACTGTCTGAATGTAGTGCCTGTGGAATACCAAAATATGGGAAGACATGGCGGACGAGGGCTTTGGTTACTGCCACGGCATGGTGTTCCTTGGCCGGGCATGTGATGAGAATTCTCAAGTAGGTGTCCACGAACGTGATTATGTATCGGTAGCTACATCCACGGCCAGTAGTTGCCAGAGTTTGTGGGCTGTAATTTTCCTGGTGGGGCCGGGTGTGCAGGTGAGGTCTTTGCCTAGTGTGCAGGCCCGGCAGGCTTGAACCACTTGTTCGGCCAGGTTGGAGAGGCCAGGGGTCCAGTAGGTGTCCCAAACCACCTGCAGTAGCTTTTTTGGTGCCCAGGTGTATGCCGTTGTTGGAGTGGAGGTGGGTTAGGGTATCTAGGGTGGTTTCAGGGTCGAGCACGATATGTCCTGTTTGGGTAAAAAGGTGGCCGCCTTGTTGATGGAGTTTGGCAAAGATTTGGGGGGGGCATCCAGCTAGGGCAGTCTTGATTCCGCCATTATTGTACAGGATCCGGTTCAGTGTGGATGGAATGCACCGGAAGTTGGGATAGGGCATTGGCACTGGCGTGGAGTTTGCCAGGACGATAGGAGATTTCGTAGTAGAATTCTTCTAGCGTCTCCCTCCACTAGATGTGTTGTGCATTCTGGGTGTTAGATTGGCGAAGCCACTGGAGGGATTGATGGTCCGTGATGATAGTGACCTTTGTGCTGGATAGGTAGGCCTGGAATTGCTCGAGTGCCCATACTATGCCGAGGCATTCCCACTTAGTGGCAGCGTAGTTGCTCTCAGCTTGGCTGAGAGTGCGGCTGGCACAAGCGATTATATGCTCCTGCCCTTACTGGACCTGGGCGAGGACGGCGCCGATCGCTACAAGGGAGACATCCGTGTACAGACGGAAGAGCAAAGTGTAGTCGAGGAAGGCAATGATGGGGGTGGTGATGAGCTGAGGTTATAGGGTGTTGAAGGTGAAGACCCGTTCCTCTGTCCATATGAAGGGTTCGCCTTTCCTGGGCATATCATGGAGGGGCTCGGCGATGTCGGCGTCTGTGACTCAGACTTCGCCCTGTATACCTCTCTTCTAGCCCTGCAATTTGCAGCCAAGTACTCCTCCCTGTTACCACCATTCTTCCATTCCTGGAAAAGCCTTCTTTTCTCCTTAACTGCAGCTTCTACACCCTCATCCCACCACCAGGTTACTTTATGTCTTGGTGGGCCTCTTGTCCAACCGCATATTGCATCGGTAACTCTCAAGAGGTTGTTCTTAAGGGCTCTATACTGTTCATTAATGCCTCTATCTACAGCTGCCTGTTCAGCCACCACTCTCCTCATCTCACTATAAAAGGCATCCCTTACTGATTGGTTTCCCAGATTCCATATTTTCCTCCTAGGTGCATATGTCCTCCTTCTCATCACTCGTTCCTTAAGCACCATGTCACAAATCAACAGTTTGTGCTGCTGCCCACACTCCTATAACTTTAACATCCCTCACTATTCTCCTATCAACCCTCCTGACCAGAAAATAATCTATCTGACTACTATTTCCCCCGGACTCGTACGTAATCAACCGGTTGATTCTTTTCCTAAAATGTGTGTTGCACACAATCATGTCCATAGCCTCCCCAAACTCGAGTATTCTTTCCTCTTCCGCATTCCTCACACCATATGCACATCCTCCATGGACTCCTTCATAACCTTGAGCTACTTCACCCACATGACCATTTAAATCCCCTCCCAGAACCACTACCTCATCATCACCCATACCACTCACTACACGTATTAAATCATCCCAAAATCTATCCTTCTCTGCGTCATCCAATCCTACCTGTGGAGCATATGCCGATATAACTGAAATCAATTTCTGCCCGATATAAACCTGTGGAGCATATGCCGATATAACTGAAATCAATTTCTGCCCGATCAAAATTTTCACTGCTAATATCCTATCACTTACTCTCATAACATTCATGACATATTCCACCCATTTCTCTGCAACCAACACACCAACACCCCCATATCCGTCAGTTCCCCCCTGCCAAAACAACTTATAGTAGCAATCCTTCCCAACAATCTTTCTGACTGATCCACCCCTGTACCGGACTTCCTGCAAACATGCCACATCCACCCACCTCCTACTGAATGCCTCAACGACTTCCCCTGCTCTTCCTCTCAAACTTCCCACATTCCACGAACCCACCCTAAACCCTCTGGGTGTTTTGCTGTCCTCAGGCTTGCTTTGGTGCTTGTTTTTGTAGTTTATAGTTGGTAAGATAAAGGGGGGTAAACATTCCAAAGGCCGGACCCATTGCACAGACCCAGGTCCAGGCAATGGATCTGGGACCCCTAGCCCACCAGCTTACCAGTGGCTGTGGTAGTGGCCTCAGGGCACCCTGCCAGGACAGCTGCAGGGACACCCTCCAAGCACGGCTTGGCACTGCAACTGCCCCGCCATTATACACCCACTGATAGGGCAGCCTCCTGGGGCGCTACTCCCAGGTTCGGGCCCCTCTCTATTGAGCGGAAGCGGCAGCCTGGGAACCGCAATGCCCTGTACCCTCTAGCACAGGTTCAAGCCCCATCTCGCCCCAGACCCATGAACTATGCCGGCGGAACCCCAGTCAAGCCTCCCCCCAAAGTCCGCCACTAGATAGCGGGGGCAAAGTTTTCTGGCCGCATGCCCTTGCTGGCGTCAACCCCTGCAACGTAGTGGGATACGTTGTGTGATATGTAAAGCGCATGTGGTGTAGTGCATAGGATAGTTAGAGGAAATGTTAAAAAATATCACACCCATGGATGAATACTTTTGGCTGGTGTACATTGGGCATATGCGTACATTGGGCTTTGATCCAGCAATCCCTTACACAGCATGTCGATCTTCCTCTATCCACGTGAGTGGAGCCGGTGGGCGGGGCTTAGTGGCCCGGGGGGGGGGACTGACTCAAAACAATGCAGTTTAGCAAAGCAACTTATTACATTTAATTGCTTCCTGTTTTTCACCATGAAATGCAGGAGTTATGGGTAAGGGCTGCAGAAGACACTGACCCTGCTGCAGACGACGCCAACACCCCCAGCCCCCAAAGGACTACCAGGGGTCCGCCGCCTACACCTGGTGGCTCGGAGCAGGAACGGCTACCTGTATCTCTCCCCAGCGCCCCTTTTGCTCCCAGCCGACGCCATGGGAAGGTAACAGTCAACGGCGCCTAGCCTCCAGCCGAAATTTCACTTGCCAGGTAAGGGGTGGGGTTGTCTCGGCAACTCCATGCAACGCCGCGGTATCGGGCACTGTCCATACCGGGAAAGGGGCAGAACCGGCCACAGTCCGTTCCCCAGTTGCCATCCCGCTGCAGGGCCCTGATACAGGCCATAAGTCGTATCAGTCAGGTGGGACAGGCCAGAAGCTGTCCATGACCTGCAGTTGATCCCCCAAGAGTAGCGCCGCAGCACCGGCCACTAGTCGTGCTGGGTACGAGGCAGGACTGGCCAACGTCCGTCCCTCTGCTACTTTCTCCCACAGCCCTACGGTGCCGGCCACTAGCCGTACTGTTGCTGCTGTCTCCTGTCGGACTGCAACATTGGCCACTAGCCGCGTCAGGTACGAGGCAGAGTCGGCCATAGTCCACTCCTCTCCTACAGATTCTCCTTCCCCTCACGGAGACAAGGTAGAGTGAGCTTTGACTCGTGTTTTCCCTGGGGTCCGACGGGACAGAGGAACTGCTGTGCCGGCCATAAGTCACACGGGGAAGGCAGAGTTCGCCACAGTCTGCTCCTCACCCTCTAGTCCTGGGGTAGCTCCTAATGGGGAAGTCCCTTGCCTGGCCCACCCTGTTTCCTGAGGCCGGGCGGGAAGCACTCCCTCCCCCGCAGGAGGCGAGGCTGGGGTAGACCCTTTCCCGGAACCATGGCAAGGCCTTACCCAAGGCCTTGGTTCCCTTCAACCCCGCCTACATAGGCAGCAGCAGCAGCAGCCGAGGCAGAGTTCCTGTGGGCAGAACAGCCAGTGCCAGGTCCTGTCGGTGACTCCCTCAGCCTGAGGCTCCCATGAGGCGGCCCTGACGGCAACGCTGCCCTCCAGCAGTTGCTGCAGCCCAGACACCCTGGGGCCCGCCCAGAACTCCAGGGTGTGCCTTACCTGTCGGTGGGGCCTCACCTGGCACTCCCCGGAGCCGGCACCAGGCCTGCCTGTTGGCTCTCTTCGGCCCCAGCCCCTAGTCCCGCACCGCTGTGTGTGGGGCTTTGTGAAGTACGAGCCTCTCCTTACCCTTCAGACGGAGGGACCATTACCCAGCCCACAAGTGAAAGAAGAAGGACTCAAATGGTGTGCGCCTCTGAGACCAGCGAATATATTCAGCCGTACCTGTAACGTGAGTGCTCTCTCTCACTGTATTATCTCAGTGATAGTGATCAGAAAATCCCAGTGTATAAGACTGGACGAGCCACCTAGTGATCTCTGTATAGGTGTATTGCAAACGGAGTCCAGTGCTCCCTAGTTGTGTTGTGTCACTTTCCTTCCTCTAGTGAACTGATCCACATGATGCTCAACACGGAAAATCATATTACAGTGATCGTGCCGCCCTTTGTCTATCACTACTCGCCCTCCTCAGTATAAAGGCACGCCAATCCTCAGTGAACCAACCGACATTTATTACAATAACAGAAGTGATCGTGCCGCCCCTTGGTTATACAGTATTATTCATATCCCCTACCCCAGTGTAATGGCACTCTTGACCACCATGTATCTATTTACCTGTGAGTATTTACCAGAGTATAGAAATACCTCAGGTTCCCCTCCCCCCTCAGTGTGTGACAGTGTGGCGAGTCTCCTTTCATGATAGACCGACAACCAGATCTGTATCTATCATGTATGATGTAGTTTAACCAGTGAATCGTTGCCGTCCAGTGCTATACGACTGTGGTAAATTGTAACAAGTATTTTCTGTGTCCGAGATATCAGTGTAATAGAAGTGCCATAATTGCTGGGTTTATACTACCATACTTCCCCTAAGCCGGTAGACTGTGATTCAGTAAAACCTTGTGCTAACCCATCCCCGGCCAACCCATAATCTATTGTACTCGTGTTGTCATATTTGTCTCTGGGGAGACATTTATAATACGTGTGTGTAAAGTTTACTGCTGTGTTTTTGTGTCCAGTCCTTTCCCTATAAATGCTGATCCGGTCTTGAAAAAGAACCCGCTGTAAGTCTGCGTGTTTGACGGGGCGAGAAGTCGACCCTCTGAAACTCGACAGGTAAATATCTCACCTCTCGCCTACATGTCTAATGTGCGAGTAGTCGACTCTCAAATACATAGCATAACACACCACACACACAAATTTGGAGAAATATTTGATATGCAAGGTATAGATAAAGACATTCCTTGTCAATGATATAGATCCCTAAAAAAAACACCAGGCACCACACTATACACCAGAAAATGTTAAGTTCTTGATTTGTTCGCTCCACAGATAATCATTAATATTCCTTATAAGAAATGCTAACAACATGTTGTTTTGACATCATATTATACTGTAGTGACTATAGATAAATATAAATCAGTCATGTAGGCCAATAATTATCACAAAGGTAGTATTATTTAATAATTTAGGTTTTCACCTGTGATGGAGAGGGATTGACTCGAAACACTGCAGATTTTTGCCACTCGTCTTTTCAAAAAAACAGCTACTCCCCCAGCACAGTCTTCCAATACACCTAAACTGTTCGTACCAAGTAGATTAATTTCTCTCGTCATCTATAACATTCTGTAATTTTGCATTTTTCCTTAAGAGCTTTCGTTTTGACTGAAGTAAAGTTTTAATTTTATTTTTGGAAGCTACAAGTTTTTCTTCATTTTCAGCTAACTTTCTCTTCAATTTAGCCTTTTCAGGACTCACAGAGGACACCATAGGAGAGCTTAAGGCTTCATCTATAGGCCCATCCATAGGAGAGGAACAATCATTAGTGCCTTCTGAAGTAACGGTACCAGTACTGGTATCAACACAAACAATTCTACAGCTGTTAACAGAATCCAGTTTAACAGACTGCGCTGCTAGTACCTCCCGTTTGGCTGGGCTTTTCCTGGACAATTTAGTTTTCTTCTGTAAATATGATGGAAAACCAGCAAACACACTCGGTATCACACCTTCCCTTAACATAGTTCGATGTGGTCCTGTCAAAATCCTCTTCTTAAAATGCTGAGAACAAAGGACTGCTGATTTAAAAATGTTAAAGTCTTTCCTTTGTGTTGCCTCTATCCACTTCCTACGAAAATCTTCATCTCTTTGGACCTACAAGATAAAATACAAGCATAAAAGTTTTTTGTCAAGAGAGTACCAAATATGAGGTCAATTCAGATTTCTTTGCTCCAAGTCAAATCCAATTCCAGAAGGAAATTAAGTTATCAAATTCTAATTCATATGTAAGAGAAAATTTACTGATTCCAATTCAGTTAAATTCACCATCGTTTAAATTTCAAGTTACCTAGGCTACATATATTTATCTATTTCACCTCAAGAGAGAAACCCTTGTTAGTTTTTTTTCTATTAAACTAATGACTGATATAAAATAACTCTTATAATATGAAAAAGTTGGTCATTATTAGACTTTACATACCTTTTAAATCAAGCTGAAGTACATAGCTTAGGCTAAGATTAGATCAGATTAGATGAACTGGGTTAGGTAAGGTTAGGTTAGGATGAGCTGGGTTAAGCTGGCTTGGAGTAATTAAAGTTAGATGGGTTAATTTACTGACTGGTTAAGATAAACTAGGCCAGGCTGGGGTAGGTGGATTAGGTTAAGTTACATTAAGCTGGGTTAGGTGATTAGGTTTGGCGAGGTTGCTTAGGTTATAAAGGCTAATTTGGGATAGGCTATTTGGGTTTAGTTAGGTGGTTGAGGCAGCAGTATATCCTAGGCCTAGCCTACTTGCTGGCCGACCGGTCACAACCCGGAAGCACTTTGGCGGTATTCTTTACCCCCCCCCAAAAAAAAAAGGAATACAGTAATCTCCCAATTATTCGGCCCCCCACTACTCGGATTTCGTGGGCTGCCCACCCCCCAAAATGCCCGAAAAAAAAAAAAAAATCCAATTTTTTTGGACCGCGTCAGGTTGAATTTCCCGCGCGCGCCGATCGGCTGTGTTTACGCGCGTGGCGCCTGTCTGTAGGTCCCATTTCCCGCTCTGTTGCTGCCTCGTGAACAGCTCCGACAATGGCGGCCGAAGTGATTGCTTTTGTGGTGATACCCTACATCCTGCAGGGCTTGATGCTGCTCTTTACCTTCTTCATCATGTGTGATGATGGCCCTGCCTCCTGAGAAGAGGAAGAAAGTGGTTCTGACTCTGGAGAAGAAGAGGGAAGGGTATTGGAAAAGGTGGACGCCGGGTGGCCGACATCACGGATTCGTCGTGAATTCAATCTCCCTCGCTCCACCTTGTTTGATATCAAGAAGTCCCGAGACAAACTACAGCAGTACACGGCTGATTTCGCTTCGAGGACCAAGCGAAACGTGGAGAGGAAGGTGATGTTTAGTCCTAAGTATGCAGACATCGACCGATCCACGCTGATTTGGTATCGACAACAACATGCTGCTGGTGTGTTGGTACGTGGAACGGAGCTGAAAGCTGCTGCTGAGAAGTTCACAAGGCTCCAGGACTCGTCACAAGACCACACAGGAATTTACTGTTATGTACAGTGCAGTGAAGTGATGTGATCCCAGTTATGCAAAAAAAAACGTTGTGGAAAGTTTTGGTGAGAAGTGCTGGTGATTGTAAATTGCGAAGGTGTGTGTGGTGCAATTTCTTCGTGTCAAAGTCTGAGATGATAGAGCGAGTTATACATCAGGACGGCGGCTTCTTTTTCGTAAGTACCCTAACTTCATCAAAATTCCTGGTTTTGTTCTTTCCATATCATTAATCTCATGCATAAACTGTGTGCAAGATGATTTCCATAATGATTTTCAAGTCTAACCTGTTTTCAGCATGCTGTAAATGTGTTAAAAAATTTCCCTAAATGTTAATCATAATTTCCTATCTCTATCTATTGCCAGACACCATAATTCCCTAAGGGGTGGCCATTTGACTTTGAGTTATTTTTTTTTACCGGGAGGGGCACTAACCCTCCACCAACCCACTTGTTGACACGTAGGGAGCACGTATGGTTTGGTTATATGGTTACCACCCAGCGTTGTAAATGGTTTCTTGGCTTACAGGAAACCATTTGGCTTGTCACTCAATGTAATGCCACCTGTAAAGGAAAGAAAAGCAGTAAGAAGTGACAGGAAATATAGGAGAAATAGGAAGAAAGGAGGGCAGGCACAGAAAAAGAATGATAAAGGCTAAGGAAGAAGTAGGCAGCACTACATCAAGTGAGTGGATGATGGTCACCACCACCTACCACTAATAATTTCCTGCTTTCAATTTAATTTTTTCATGCATGGTTTTAAGTGCACCAGCTATGAAAAATGTGAATGCCAGTGAATTTCATGTCCAGTCATAACCTAACCTAACCTAACATTGTGTTAATCATAATTTCCTGCTTTTAAATTTAATTCTTTCATGCATGGTTTTAAGTGCACCAGCTATGAAAAAGGTGAATGCCAGTGAATTTCATGTCCGGTCATAACCTAACCTAACCTAACCTAACATTGTGTTAATCATAATTTCCTGCTTTTAATTTAATTTTTTTCATGCATGGTTTTAAGTGCACCAGCTATGAAAAAGGTGAATGCCAGTGAATTTCATGTCCGGTCATAACCTAACCTAACCTCACCTAACCTAACATTGTGTTAATCATAATTTCCTGCTTTTAATTTAATTTTTTTCATGAATGGTTTTAAGTGCACCAGCTATGAAAAAGGTGAATGCCAGTGAATTTTATGTCCGGTCATAACCTAACCTAACCTAACATTGTGTTAATCATAATTTCCTGCTTTTAATTTAATTCTTTCATGCATGGTTTTAAGTGCACCAGGTATGAAAAAGGTGAATGCCTTTGATTATTGTGCAAGATGATTACCATAAAGATTTTCATGTCTAACCTGTTTTCAGCATGCTCTAAATGTGTTAAAAATTTCCCTAAATGTTAATCATAATTTCCTGCTTTCAATTTAATTTTTTCATGCATGGTTTGTAAGTGCACCAGCTATGAAAAAGGTGAATGCCAGTGAATTTCATGTCCGGTCATAACCTAACCTAACCTAACCTAACCTAACCATTTTTCTGGTAACAATTTACATCATTTACTGTATTTGATGCTTTGTATCCAATAATTTAGTGCATAAAATGTGAGAAAAGTTGATTTCCATGTCCGATACTTACTTATACTATGCTGGCAAGTTCTGACCACCTATGCCTCACTCACCTCTAAATCTTCATTTTTTGGTTAAAATTCAATTAATTCATACTTTGTGTGCATTATTTATGTGAAAAGGGACCTAAATAAGTGCTATACATGTCCGTAGGGAGGTAGGAAGGTAGTTTTCTGATTTAGGTTAGGTTAGGTTAGGTTAGGGTCATGAATGACCAGTGCTGGAGCTTCAGGGCCCAATATTAGGCCAAGACCAATATTCGAACATGCCTCTGGCTCTATTAAGTTGAATAATGGGGAGATTACTGTATTTAGTATAAGCACCGGTGTCTAAACTGAATGTTGATTATTGGGGGCTGCTAAAGTCTTAAAAAACATCAGCATCGAATCACTAGGCCATGTGTATGATCAGAGATAATGTGTGGAAAAGAACCCAACGTGACACCGTTTGAAGCCCATTTCTAAGAAACCATTTCCTTAATTAGTTTTACCTATGGAATGTTACAGAGTCCCGTCGATCCCTCTGCGTACACCCAAAAGCAGAACAAGCAGGCACGTTGAGTGGTTACACAAAAAATAATGAAGAGTTCCATTCTCAGCTGACGTATGTTTTGAGTCAGAGGGGGCGGGGGGCTGCGGCGCTCTGGCTTCAAGTCACGTGTCCTCATGCCGACTCCTCCCTTAGGGTGCGTGCACAGAAAACGCTGGTTTTCTCGCGCGAGTAACCAGCGCCGATAGGCGCCGACCCGCGCCAAGAATTACACCATATAAACAAGTGTAAGCGTGCACAGAGGAAGCAGGTTCGAGCGTGTCGGCGCAGGCAGCCAGCGTCATCCAGCTTTCCTGTTTTCCCCCGGACCATTCTTGGCCTGCTTACTCGCGCGAGTAGACGTCTGGCAAGATGAACATCGAATTACTTATCAACAAAGTATTTGAGAAACCATCATTGTGGGATAAAAGGAGTAAGGTCCACGCAAACAGGAATGTCGTTGACAAGCTGTGAGCAGAAGTCAGCAAAGAACAGATTTTTTTGTTCTATTATTTGATCAGTTATATTTGTATCCTATGCCCTGATCAATGTTAGTGTTTATCAGTATCACTACGGTACAAACTGTATCTCAAAATAAAAGGAAAATGATTTGGTTTCCAGAAATTTCATTATACCAATTGAGTACCCTATTAAATATATTCTGGAATTTGATTTCAGCTTACCTGAGAGTAATGACTAGTCTTTCCTCTGGTAGAATCGGCTGTCTGTGCCAGTTACACCATGTCTTTCCCAGGCGATGTTCAGTTTTCTTGAGAATGTTGTCTCATCCTTGTATACTCAAAAAATCTTCTCGAGTCCCTTTTTAGGTCACTAAAAAGATTATGATATTCTCCATACTGGGTTCTTTTGCGATTTATTTCATGTATTCCTTCTTTTTTCCTGTTCAGTTTTGCATGAGT
>JAGKTI010001495.1:71468-83711 GCA_018397915.1 Birgus latro | reverse complement strand
ACATCAATCGCTCTTGAGTAAAAGCTCATAATTTGGAAACACATGACCTTCCACTTCTGAATCCAAATTGACTTTCAGTCAAAATATTCATCTCTTCCAGATATTTTATCCACCTATCTTTCAGAATCTTCTCGCACAATTTTGCAACCATGCTGGTTAGGGACACTGGTCTATAGTTCAGGGGTTCTTCCTTGATTCCTCCCTTGTAAATTGGTACCACATTTGCTCTCTTCCATTCGCGAGGCACTTTCCCTTCTTCCAGCGAACACACAATTAAACTGTGAATATTATCCGCCAGTTAGTCTCTGCATTCCTTCAGTACCCAATTTGAAATTCCATCTGGTCCTGGGGCTTTCCTTACATCTTGAGTTTCCAGTAATTTGTACACTCCCTTCACTTCCACTTTTATATCTTTTATCACCACATTCCTAGTCATTCCCTCCCCCTCCACAAACTCCCCTTCATTAGTAAAAACTGATTGGAAACGTTTGTTCATTATTTCAGCTTGCACTGCCGCATCATTATAGACCTCTCCTTCTACTTTCAGTTTGGTGATTCCTTCCTTTTGTTTCAATTTGCTATTAACAAATCTATAAAACAATTTGGGTTCATCCTTACATTTGTCGATTACTGTATACCTTTTTCAAAGTTCCTTTCTTCCTCTCTACAAATTCTTGTATATTCATTTCTAGTTCTTTTATATTCTTCCTTTGTTCTGTTATTGCCTCTCTTTCTCCAATTGTTCCACGCCATGTCCCTCTCTTTTTTCGCTATCATACACTTTCTATTAAACCACTCCTTTTTCCTGTATTCTTTCCCACTTACTCTTGGAACATATTTTTCCACTCCTGAATTATGGAGGTCTAGAAAGACATCCCACTTCCTCTGAATCTCTCTTGTTTCTCTGAATTTTCTCCAATCTGCATTTTCAAAATTTTTCTCAATTCTGTAAAGTTTGCTTTCCCAAAGTTGTATATTCCCTGCTTATGGAGCTCGTCTCTTGGCACCACATTCCCTATTATCATCTGGAACTCAATGACTATGTGATCACTTCTTCCTATAGGACACAGATATTTGAAGGATTCAATTACGTCAGGTTCTTTGGTTAGCAGTAAATCTAATCTTGCTGGTGTGTCATCACCTCGGAATTGTGTCTCTTCTTTGACCCACTGTGTCATTACATTATTCATCACAATGTTTAACAATATAGTGCCCCATGAATCTTTGTCACCTCCTGAGTCCCATTCCTCCCAGTTCACCTCTTTACAAATCACCTATTAGAATTATATTGCTGCTTTTCTCAATCACTTTCTGTAGATAACTAACCATGTCTGACAACATCTCCTGGTATTCATCATCAATCCATGCTCTTGTCTTAGGTGGAACATATGCTACAACTATATCTCTCTTACAGTTCTCTCCAGTTTCTAATTTCATGTTTATCACTTCAGCCCTACACTCTCCATTTCCATAGAATCTACACTTAAGTTGTTCTTCACTGCTATCATCACTCATCCTCCCATTTTATCTTTTCTGTCTCTTCTCCACAATTTATATTTGCCATCTCCCATATGGATATCAATATTCTCCCTTAATTTGGTCTCTACAAAGCACATAACATCAGGTTCATGTACCCTCAAGAAATAGTTGATTTCTAACATTGCCGATATTAATCCATCAACATTAGTGTACGCCACTTTCAAACTTTTGTCATTTTTACTTATACCATCTATTCTCCTCCTCTCCATCGGTACCACTTCCTCAATTTCTGGTTCATAACTCTCCAATAAAACACTGTCTTCTCCTTCTTCGTTCTCTGTTTGTTTTCTTCCTTAGCTTCCTTTACTAACTCCTTTATTTTAGCTCTTTCTTCCTCATTTGCATCTCTCCTTAACCAGACATTTTCGAACCCCTCTTTGTCTGCCAATTTCCATGTCCTATTCATGATTTCATTTACTATTGCCTGGGACTTAAACTTCACCTTCAGTGGCCTCGCCCCTCCTTCCTCGTACTTACCTAACCTAAACACTTCTTCAATCTCTTCTTGGGCTTCGTTGTTACCCTCCATGACTACTGATAATATTTCTTTAACTTTACTTAATTCTTCTCTTTCTCTTTCAGATCTTATCGTGATACACTTTTCTTTTACCCCTAAAATAATTACACATTTTTTCTTATCTGCTACATCCCTGACTAAAGATTCTCTACTTTTCAGTACCCTAACCACTTCCTTCTCCGCCTTTTCCTTGCTTTGTTGTTCTATAATCTCTTTCATATTTATATTCCCTTCCTCCTGAATTTTCTTCCATCCCTTCTGTTGCTCCTTGATTTCCTTAATATGTTCATCTTGCATCCTTGATTTTGAATCATACTCATCTAATTTACTTTTCATTCTGTCTCTTTCTCCTTCCAACCTCTTGTTTTCCCTCTTGAGCTGTTCTGTTTCATTTGTGGCAGATTCATTACTCACTTTTAATTTCGTAACTTTTTCTTATTCTGCACTGCGTGTGTAAACTTTTTCCAGCTTGTTCTGTAAGACTTTGATCTCTCTCTTCTGTTGTAAGGTCCGCTCCTGCAGCTCTCTAATTACTACCCATACCTTCTTCAATTCCTTGACATTCCTCTCCATTGTTTTTTCTACTCCTGCTACTCTTGTTTGATTCAGTTTGGTACTTCCATTTCTCGCATCTTCGTTGGAGAAGCCCACCAATTCCCTTTCGCCAGATGTAAACAAACCACCGTCGCTTTCCGCCACAATACAACCATATGGAAACTTTACTATTCTACTGTATCGTGTCCTCTTTATCCCGAAACCAGTGTTTTTTTTAACTAATGTCCAACGAGACCACCACTCACGCACTCATTTACATAATCACAATAGGCTGGTTTCCTTTTGCTGTCGATTCAGCAATTATTTCCCTGCGTGTGTGTGTGTGTGTGTGTGTGTGTGTGTGTGTGTGTGTGTGTGTGTGTGTGTGTGTGTGTGTGCAGATCCCCTAGCGCCTAGTGGTGCCCTGGTGCATCACGGGAGGAAAATTTACGTTCGTGCGCGCTGCATGGTGTCCACGCGCGCGCGCATATTCTGAGCATATATGGGGCACTGCGTGGGTGGTATCGAGAGTTGCCACCTACCACTATCTCCCATACAAATTTCAGCCACCTGTTTCTCGTGGCGTGGTTTTGGTACGCCTTTGAAAATCGCGCTCGTTTGAGGCCTATCGCTTTCAACTCTGATAAATCTCAAATGAGGCCTATCGCTTTTGACTCTGATAAGTCTCAAATGAGGCCTATCACTCTCAATGGGTTAAGGTTGATTGCATTCATCTAGAGATGGCAGAAAGCGTTCAGACTGGAACTTGTCATGGAGATCTGCCTTCTGCTGTGAATCTAGAAGTATTGCTACCTCTCGGAATTCATAAAGCTGTCCAAGCATGTTTTGTATTTCTTTCATAATCACCTTGATACTGGCCACACTCTTGTAAAGAGAATTACAAATATAATTGGAGAAATTACTACTTTTCCCCCGGGGTTGCACCCCCCCTGGAATTTACTCACGCCCCCCAGGTTCAAGAACCTCTGCACTATAAAGTGGATCCCAGGTATAAGAATGGGATAGGAACCGGAAAAAGTTTTTGTAAAGCGAAATTTCATATATCGGAGCAATTATCCCCACTAAAATATACAGAAAATGGGGGGGATGCGTTCCAGGACCCACTCGGACCCACCTAAACTTTACCCCTACTATTTTGAAGTAAGTAATAACTGTAGAAGTAAGTAATACCTGTAGATGTAGAGAATGAGGTGGCCATTTTCTTGTACATCTCCTTTTTCTTGGTCATGGTTGCAATGGTGGAAGCTGCAAGGCCTAAAGGACGCCCAATCTCCAAGACTCCCTGGCCCTCCTAGTTACATAATTTCCAATTTCCTTTCCACAGTTAGAGTATGGTGCTGCTTCTTCTTTGCAGAGGGCTCCCCTGATGCTGGAGATGATGCAGAGCGTATGGGAGGCATGTCTAAACAGTACAAAAATGTGTAGAGCTGCGAAAATATCCTCATGTGCAGCAAAGCTGCGAGGAGGGATGTGGACTGGTTCCGGGAAAATTCGCTGTGAGGTCAATTCGCCGTCAGACAATTCCCCGTCAAAAGATGGACGATTCCGTCATTCTATAAATATAGTTACTATTAATTGATTAATATCCGATACTAACTAATTTAATGGGGAACTAACAAGGGCTATGTTCATTGAATAGCGTAGGTTTGGATATTAGTTTATAAATTGCACTTGCAGTCAATAATTAACTTGTTTCTGCATCACTGTAGTTGACTCTGATTTATAATCTGGCGTCTCTCTCATAGCTGTCGTCAGTAATTTTTATTGTAATTTTTGGATGCAGTAGGATGAGATTGATTGATTAGCTGAGAATGTAGACATAATATGAAGATTATTTATATAATTTTAGAGCATGTCAATTGTTCACTTGAGGTTAATAGGCATTTATATAAATGCCAATGTCTCATATGTAGCCTTATGTTAACCTGCCCCATCCCAGCAGATTCTTAACCAATTACCTCCCCCAATCCCGGCAGATTTTCAACATCTTTTTGGCTAGAACCTCTGCTTTTTATGAGAAACATCGAAAATTCATAGCGAAATCGCTCACTTGACCTTTAAAATTCTGCAACAGGTAAGAATACCCTCATATTTGCTGTGTTTTCTATGGGCCCTGGCTCCAGAGAAAATGTGATCTATGGGAGGGTAACTTCCAAACCACTTATAATATTTATTTACTGTATTTATTTGGTATGAATTTATATGTAGTGCAAAAGTATATTGGTTTTCACACAGTAATATAGGTGACATAAGTGTTGTTTCGCTCACCAAACACATCAACATACTGCACCTTTTTTGGCAACATTACCTGATCATCATTTCTGATTGTTTCTTCCTCTAATGCTACGTAGACTTTGTCCTCCACATTGTCATCGATTGGGGAATCACTCTGGCCATGAACTTCATACTATGGTGCGACATATCTTTACTGGCCAGGTCACTGGTAACAGGTGAGTTGCCTAGACAATGGCATGCGGGGCATACGTCACCTGATTCACATTTCAATATATTTTTCTCGTTAATACCAACTATTTTATGCCATATTCTACATTTATTATAAAAAGAATAAACCACCATCAGCTTTATAACTCATATACTCGTAACTCAAAAACTAATATCCTTAGCAAATTAACTGATATGTAAATAAATGACGGGGAATCGTCCTGACGCCGAAAAGTCCAGATGGGGAATTGTCTTGTTATTGTTGTGATGGCCTCGCCGCAAGCGAGCGCGGCGCTGTGCGGTGCGCCCATTTTGAATTTTTCGTATTTCCTTTTGTGTTGCTTTTCGTACCACCAAGACAGATACCTGTCACATAGTGGAATTTGTCCTATATTCATCGCTTTCATAACGCTGAATTTTCGTTTATCGGGTTTTCTTTCTTTTTTTTTTATGCAAGGAAGAAGGAACCAAGGGCCATGGGCCTGCATACTGTTCCTTCCAAGAAAAAGTAAAAACAATACCAAAGAGAGCCAAATTCAAGATCCATTCATTTCGAGATGCCTGGACAAACTGCGTTTGAAAGATTGGAGATCATAGGAAGTAGGAAATACAGACAAAGGAAGACAGTTCCAGAGTTGACCAGTTGCATAAATGAAGGACTGGGAGTAGCAGTTAACTCTTGCATTAGAGAGTTGGACAGAAAAGGGATGAGAGTTTGTTGCTAGACGGGTACTACGTGCCCGTCGTAGAGGTGGAGGGATGCAAGCAGACAGTTCAGAGGAACAGTGACCATTGAAGTAGCGATAGAAGAGAGATAAAGAAGCAACAGTGTGGCAAAGAGACAAAGGTTGAAGGAAATCAGTAAGAGGAGGAGAGTTAATGAGACGAAAAGCCTTCGACTCCACCCTATTGAGAAGAACCGCATGTGGGGAGCCTCCCCACACATGAGAGTTGTACTCCATACACGGGCGAATAAAACCCGTGTACAAGGTCAACATCTGTGCAGGGGTAAAGAAAGTTCGGAGTCGGCCCAGCACACCTAATCTCTTGGAAGCAGATTTCACAAGAGATGTAATATGTTCTTTCCAAGACAAATCCCGAGAGAATGAAACCCCTAGCATGTTCAAGGATGATGCAGGACTGAGCTGGACATTATTAAACATTAATGGGTAATCCTGAGGAAGATTATGTTGGGTTGATAAGTGTAAGAACTGAGTTTTTGATGCATTAAAAATAACAGGATTATTTTTACCCCAATCAGAGATATGAGCCAAGTCAGACATTAAGTGTGCCATAGCCTCATCCCTTGTTTGCTGAAGTAACTGCTGAGATGGACGTTGCAGAAATCGAATGGAAAGGTGAAGGGTGGAATCATCAGCATATGAGTGGATAGGGTTAGATGTACAGCTTAGAAGGTCATTGATGAATAAAAGAAAGAGAGTTAGTGATAGGACAGAGCCCTGAGGAACACCACTGTTGATAGGTCTAGGAGAAGAACGATGGCCGTCTAAAACAGCAGCTACAGAACGACCACAAAGGAAGCTAGAGATGAAGGCACAGATAGAAGGACAGAAACCGTAAGAGGGCAGTTTGGAAATCAAAGATTTATGCCAGACTCGATCGAAAGCCTTTGAGATGTCAAGTGCAATGGCAAAGCTTTCGCCAAAGTCCCGAAAGGAGGATGACCAGGAGTCTGAAAGGTAGGTGAGAAGATCGCCAGTGGAGCGTCCCTGACGGAACCCATACTGACGATCAGAAAGAAGGTTGTGACAGGAAAGATGCTTTAAAATTTTTCGGTTAAGAACTGATTCGAAAACTTTTGATACACAGGATGTTAAAGCAATTGGACGATAGTTAGAGGGTTGGGAATGGTCACCCTTCTTTGGGACTGGCTGAATGAGAGCAAACTTCCAGCAAGAAGGAAAGGTACAAGTTGAGAGACAAAGGCGAAAGAGTTTACCTAGGCAGGGTGTAAGCACAGAAGCACAGTTTTTGAGGACAACAGGAGGGACTCCATCAGGCCCATATGCCTTGTTAATATTGAGGCCAGTGATGGCAGAAAATACATCATCTGAAGAAATTTTAATGCCAGTCATGAGGAAGTCTGAGGGGGGAAGTGATGGAGTAACAGCACTGGAATTGTCTAAAGTAGAATTGGAGGAGAAAGTCTGAGCAAAGAGATCTGCTTTATCAGTAGAAGAAATAGCTACAGAGCCATCAGAGTAGAAAAGAGGAGGGAAGGATGATGAGGTAAAGTTGTTAGAAAGGTTTTTGGCAAGGTGCCAAAAGGAGCGAGAAGAATTCGAGTTGGAGAGTTGGGAACATGTTTACCAGGGATTCACTGAAAGTGGGAGTGAAACAGGGTTGTGTGATGTCTCCATGGCTGTTTAATATATACATGGATGGGGTTGTAAAGGAGGTGCAAGGTAGGGCAATGGATGTGGGGGTGGCTCTGATGAATGAGGGTGAGATGTGGAAGATTCCGGTGTTGTTGTTTACTGATGATACAGTATTGTTGAGTGAAGATGAATGGGAGTTGCAAGGTTTGGTGAATGAGTTTGGGACAGTGTGTAAGAAGAGGAATGAAGTCACATAATGTACAGAGAGGTTGGATGATGAGGATATGGAGAATGTAAGTGCATTCAAGTACTTGGGTAGTGTGATGAGTAAGGATGGAAGTTTTGGGGACGAAATACATGAAAGGGTACAGCAGGGAAGGAAGGTTGTTGGTTCACTGAAAGCGATGATGAGAAATAGAGAGGTGAGTATGGAAGTCTTGAAGTCACTGCATGATAGTACTGTGATCCCTACCCTGACGTATGGAAGAGAGGCGTGGACCCTGATAGAGGGTAACAAGTCAAAAGTGAGAGGAGTGGGGGGGCCATCAGCCCAAGATGTCCGGATAGTGATGCATCCGTACAGTGGACGTCCGGATAGTAGAGAGATTTTTTTTTTGGGGGGGGGGGGGGGGGGGGGAATCAGCTCACGATGTACGAATAGTGATGTATCCAGATAGTGGACGTCCGGATAGTAGAGAGATTACTTCCCACTATCCAACGTAATAGAGCCAAAGGCATGACCGGAAAGTTTCATGTCTGGATAGTGGCCCTGAAGCTCCTGCACTAGTCATTCATGACCCTAACCTAACCAAAATCAGAAAACCACCTACCTATCTCCCTACTGGACATGCATAGCACTTATTAAGGTCCCCTTTCACATAAATAATGCACACAAAGCATGAATTAATTGAATTTTAACCAAAAAAATTATGATTTTGAGGTGAGTAAGGCATAGGTGTTCACAACTTGCCAGCATAGTGTATCAGACATGGAAATCACTATGAAAATCTCCCTTTCTCACTTCCTATGCACTAAAATAATAAACACAAAACATGAATTCATTTAATTTTAACCCAAAAATGATGAATTTGAGGTAAGTAAAGCATAGGTGTTCACTGAGCTGACAGCTTAGTGTAAGTAAGTATTGGATGTGGCAGCCACTATGAAAATCATAATTTCTCACATTTTATGCACTAAAATATGGGATACAAAGCATCAAATAAATAAAATGTTACCAGAAAAATGATCACTAAGAGTTAGGTATGGCAACAGTGTTCACCAGAATACAGCATGCTGAAAGTAAGTATCGGACATGAAAATCACTGGCATTCACCTTTTTCACAGCTGGTGCACTAAAATAATGAACACACAGCATGAATTCATTAAATTATAACTCAAAAAGGATGAATTTGAGGTAAGTTAGGAACAGCTGTTGACTGAGATGGCAGCTTAGTGTAAGTAATGAACATGAAAATCACTGGCATTCATCTTTTTCACAGCTTGTGCACTTTAATACTAATGGTAACAGTGCATGAAAAAATAAATTGATGACAGGAAATTATGATTTACATTTATGGGAATTTTTTACCACTTTACAGCATGCTGAAAAAAGTTAGACAAGAAAATCATTATGGAAATCATCTTCCACACAGTCTATGCATGAGATTAATGATATGGGAAGAACTAAACAAGGATTTTTGATGAAGTTAGGGTACTCATGAGAGTGATGCCGCCGTCCTGATGTATAACCCGCTCCGTCCTCCCAGACTCTGACAATAATAAAGGTGCACCTGAGGCACCTCCAGAAATTCATAGAATCCTTGGCACTTCCGCTGCACTTTACACTCACCAGCACTTCCCACAATGTTTCCCTTCCCACAACACTAACAATCTTGCATCACATCACTTCACATAACTGTAAATTCCCGTGTGGTCTAATGGCGAGTCCTTGATACTTAGTCACTGTCAGAGTCCGAGAGGAGCTGACAGAGGCAGCCTAGGAGCTCGTCGGTGGGACGTGATGATACGCTATCCACTGCAGAAGACTCTGAACACAGCTGCAAACTCACATCCAGTGGTGACTCCGCCGTGGCCGATGTGCTAGGCTGTGGCTCGGAGCTTGAAGGCCTGTCTTGATGAGATGACGGTGTGGAGCAAGGGCTGAGCACGGCAGGGGTGACGGGCCTGAAAAAACTGTCAAAGGTTGATTGACGCAAGCAACAACGATTCTGACGATTAATGATGCGCTGCCTGAAACCTCGCACTTCCTCCACAAGTCCCAAGGACCCCATCTCCCTGTCGCAATCCGAGTGTTCTAGGTAGTCCAGGACGAAATCCACATGTTCCCGGAGTGCACTTAGCTTGGGGATGACTGGAGTAGTGACAAGCCGAGAGGAGTCCGCACCATCGTCGCGGTCCTCGTTGGAATCTTCCTGCTGGGTACTCGTACCAGCAACAGAAGATGCGATCTCAATATCAGACATGATCTGACACCCAGGATCGCCCTCGTTGTCATCCAACCACTCACGCACTTCGTCGACATCCACATTGTCTCCACCCGCACAAAACCTTGCATGGAAGTCATCCACCTCAAAACATAGAAAATCGTGCACCACGTCACTTCCATGAAGCAGACGAGACCAACCATTTTCTAGAGTCTTGACAGAGACTTCCTTCCATGCACTGGCCCAGTTGTAGATAGCAGACTTGAGGTTGGAGCAGCAAAGGTTTTCCACAGTCTGATGTCCTCGCGTGTCTTGTCCTTCCCTGTGCTCGTCCTTGTCCTCGAGGACGACCATCACCTTGTCCAAAAACCTCCATCGGTACAGCCTCTTTGCTGCCACAATCACTCTCTGGTCCATTGGTTGGATGAGAGCATTTGAATTAGATGGCAAAAACAGACACCTTATACGGCATTCTCAGCCACCAACTCCTTCTCAGATGGATGCGCAGGTGCATTGTCTAGAATCAGGAGGGCTTTTACCTGGTCGTGTGGGATTTTCAGTGTCTCTGTCTGATAATGAATGACCTCCTTGACAAACTGTTGGTGAAAAAAATCTCTGAAGATCTTGGTTGTGAACCAAGCTTTCAGAGAATGATACCACATGACAGGAAGGACATCCATTAACCCAAGAAGGCACCACGACTGCTTTGCACATCCAACAATAATGGGCTTGAGGTGGTGCATCCCGTTAGGAATGGCACAGCACAAAGTAGACACCCGTTGCTTGGAGACTGCGGCCAGGTATACGCTTCTCCGTCTCCTCAGCGAGAGTGTTTGTGGGCACTGAACGACAGAATAATCTAGTTTTGTCAGCGTTGTAGACTTGACCGAGAGGGAGGCCCTCCCTGTCAATCAGGCCCTTCACCTTCTGCCGAAACTCTTCTATTCCCTCGTCACTGGCGTCCAGAGCTTCACCATGGGCCTTACAATTGGTAAGTCCGTGCCGTAACTTGAACAAAAAGAGCCAACCTTGAGATGCCTTGAAGTCTCGGGTGTCGTGAACCCTTGCAAACTTCTCGGCAGCAGCTTTCAGCTCCGTTCCACGTACCAACACACCAGCAGCACGTTGTTGTCGATACCAAATGAGAATGGAACGGTCAATGTTTGCATACTTAGGAGTAAACATCATCTTCCTCTCCACGTTTCGTCTGGTTTTCAAAGCGAAGTCAGCCGTGTACTGGTAGAGTTTGTCTCGGGACCTCTTGATATCAAACAAGGTAGAGCGAGGGAGGCTGAATTCATGTAGGATCCGTGACGTCGGCCACCCGGTGTCCACCTTCTCAAATATCTTATGCTTCTTCTCCAGAGTCAACAACACTCTCTTCCTCTTCTCATGTGGCAGGGCCATCATCACACACACGATGAAGAAGGTGCAGAGCAGCACCAAGCCCTCCAGGAGGTAGGGGATCACCACAAAAGCAACCACTTGAGAAGCCATGATGACAGCATTCTCAAAAACCAGCAGCTGAGCAGGAAATGAGAGGAAAGCGGGGAAATTCAAATTGACGCGGTCCAAAAAATTATGTTTTGGGGGTAATTTTTGGGCATTTTGGGTTTCGCCCATTAGACTGCGATGTCCGAACAGTGAGGTAACTGGATAGTGGTCGTCCGGAAAGTAAAGAGATTACTGTATGTACATGTATATATATATACTGTGTATATACAGTAATACGTCAACATACGATACCCCTAGATGCGATACGCGATACCCCGCCTTCACGATGGGGGTAGAAATACCACCATACCCCGTCTAATGACGGCCAAACCCCGGTTTAACGATGGGTTTTGATTTTTTTTTTACCAATTTAGACATTTTAGACTAAAATTGTGTGTTAGGTTGATTTATAAAATGTTTTTAGACTTTGATCAATGTGTTTTAGCCATAGGTAGGGTAAACACTGTCATTTTGGGGTACAGTTTACTAAGCCTGATTTTTTCCAGACTTATACTTGATGATTTTCAGATTTTATTTGTTGGTTTTAGTAAGTTATTTACAGGCGTTAGGCTTAGGTTAGGTTCCCTGACAGCTGTTAGGGCATTTAGACTGGCTTTAAACTTGTTTTGGGGCTCATTTGGGTGGGCTTTGGGCTTGGTTTGGGGGAAAATCTAAGGCTGGTGAACGCTCCACATTACTTTACATGTTAAAAGTACCCCGATATACGATACCCTGCCTAATGATGGGGTTTTACATAACCAATTACATCGTTAAACTGGGGTATGCCCATGTATATTATATATATATATATATACAGTAATCCCTCCAATATCCGTTGTAATAGAGCTAAAGGCATGTCCGGATATTGGTTTTGTCCGGATATTGGTCCTGAAGCTCCAGCACTGGTTTTTCA
>JAGKTI010001495.1:0-66557 GCA_018397915.1 Birgus latro | reverse complement strand
GTTGGTAATTCTACCTGCAAATGAAAAAGTGAACCAGAACAATTATTTGGAGCTCTTATGTGATGTTTTAAGTGACTCTTTTGATAAAACCAAGGCAAGAGTATTTATGCAAGATTCTGCCCCTGCACATGTTGCAAAGTCAGTGAAACAGTGGCTAACAGACTGTGAGGTTCCCTTTATTCGAAATTGGCCCGGAAACAGCCCAGATATCAATCCCATTGAGAATTTATGGGCGCACATGAAGCGGCAGCTGCATAGTATGGACACATCATCTTTGCCTAAACTTGAGGCTGCAGTCAAGCAGCTATGGAGCAGGTTTAGTCCGTCTGTTCTGCAAAACTACGCCATCAGTCTCCCCAGACGCCTTAAGAAGATAATAAAGGTAAAGGGGAATGCCTGTAAATACTAAATTCAATGGTGAGTGTTAATTTATTTGTTTCTACTTGCTAACCACAAGAATGTTTTCTTTTTTTTAAGATGGCGTCAACACTTTCCGCGCCTACTGTATATACACACACACAGTCAAGTAGCTTATGGTGCGGCTAATTGGTTCTTGAACAACTGTGCTCCACAGAAAATTGTGCCATAGAAATACAGTAAGTATACTTATGGGAAAAATGGAATTTGGTTCTTAACGGTTGCCCAAGGCCTCCATCTCACCCCATTTTTTCCCATTTGCCCCCCCTTTACACAGGAACACAATCAAGCAATCAGTCAATGCATGTATTACATGTAACAATAGGCACAAAACATGGTAGGGTGATCAGCCTTGTGTCTACTTGGGCGTAATACAATCGTTGGTAAAACCGCTATCTCAGAGCTAAGACGAAGAATAATGCCTCCCATCATCATCACGTATATAAGAATGATTATTAATGTGTTAATTGTTGACACTTGAGCATACAAACTTTGTCAAATAAAGTTCTTCAATTAGTCTTCACCAGGCAGCCTCCACTATCTTTAATGTTTTGGTTAGTCAGTTGATTGCTAAAACATTAGAGATGGCAGAGGCTGCCTGGTGGAGCACTGCTTGAAGAAGTTTATCTGATAAAGTTTGCATGCTCAAGTGTCAACAAAACTCACATTTAACACATTAACCCGCCGAGTCCCACCGATGTACGATGCACGTCGCTACTTTTTTCCGTGGACAGACCCAACGACGTGCATCGTATGTCACTCAATTGCAAGGCCCACTGTGTGCACATTTTTCAACATTCGCAAGTGATTTTTGGTATGCATATGTGGGAGACCTTCCTCTACCTGCTGTCAAGCGGGGATACTGCCTGGCCCCACCTAACCTCCTCTTCCCCCCCCTCCCCCCCACACTGGGCAATGCACCTGTTAGCAGTAACCTGCCCTGTAAAGGTATGTTGCCCCACGGTCTCCACAATGATAAAATTCACGGTGAAAGTGATTCCTAAGGTGAAGGACAAAGAAACAAAGGAGCTAGAGGTAGAAACAATCAGAAGTGATTTGGTGGTAATGTTGTAAAAGAAGGTGCCATATACTGGGGTTTCGGGTGAGTGAACAATGCTTTTAAACAGCTATATTATTCTGTGAAAAACCAATATAGACTTGTACTACACATAAATTCATAACAAATAAATGAAATAAATACGTAATTTAAAGTGGCTTGAATTAGTTAACCCTTCCATAGTTCGTTTTATTTAGCCAGGTACCCTGAAAAAGAGGGAAAACGTAAGGTTGAGTGACACCTGTATCAACAATTTTTTACCTCAGGATCGCAATTTCTCTCTGAATTCATGCCATTAAAAACTCTTCTGTGTATGGTCTGTAAGAAGAGTGTTTGTGGAGTGTAAAGGCCTAAAACCATGTTCAGCTAGGCCACCACATAGAACTCCTTGTCACACTAGACATTAGTAAAGTTTATGATGCCAGCCCCTGCCACAACCTCACAAACAAAATATTCAACACAAACATGCACAATAACACAAAAAGATGGGTGGCAAACTACTTAGCGGGCAGATGTGCACACATAGCATTTGGCGGTCAGTCTTCGAACATCAGCAACTTCAAAAATGGCGTCTCCCAAGGATCTGTTTTGTCCCGTACACTCTTTAACCTATACATGCATGACATACCCACACCCCACACACCACAGATACACATAGCTTCCTATGTAGAAGACATAACACATGTACACACCAAAATGAAAACACAGCTGCACACATCCTCCAACCTTACCTCAACACACTACATGAATGGTTTACCACAAACAGGCTCAAAATAGCCCCTGCCAAATCTACAGTGACCTTTCTCACAAACTGGACAGCAGAATATAGTCACATTCCACACCTCACCATAAACAACACTCCCCTACCACACGGCACACACACACACACACACACACAGGTCGCCGACGTGGACAGACGTCCTCCTGGACCGCAGGGAAATAATCGTGGAATCAGCGGCGAAAGGAAACCAGCCTATTGTGATTATGTAAATGAGTGCGTGAGTGGTGGTCCCGTCGGACATTAGTTTAAAAAAAAAAAAAACGGGTTTTGGGATAAAGAGAGCAAGATACAGTATAGAAAAGTTTCCATATGGTTGTATCATGGCGGAAAGCGACGGCGGTTTGTTTACGTCTGGCGAAAGGGAATTTGTGGGTTTCTCCGACGAAGATGCGAGAAATGGAAGTACAAAATTGTATCAAACAAGAGTAGCAGGAGTAGAAAAAATGGCGGAGAAGAATGTCCAGGAATTGAAGAAGGTATGGATAGTAATTAGGGAGCTGCAGGAGAGGACCTTACAGCAGGAGAGAGAGATCAAAGGTTTACAGAACGAGCTGGAAAAAGTTTACACACGCAGTGCAGAACAAGAAAGAGAAGTCACGGAATTAAAAGTGAGTAACGAATCTGCCACAAATGAAATAGAACACCTCAAGAGGGAAAACAAGAGGTTGGAAGAAGAAAGAGACAGAATGAAAAGTAAATTAGATGAGTATGATTCAAAATCAAGGATGAAAGATGAACATATTAAGGAAATCAAGGAGCAACAAAAGGGGTGGAAGAAAATTCAGGAGGAAGGGAATGTAAATTTGAAAGAGATTATTAAACAACAAAGCAAGGAAAAGGTGGAGAAGGAAGTGGTTAGGGTACTGAAAAGTAGAGAAGCTTTAGTCAGGGATGTGTAATTATTTTAGGGGTAAAAGAAAAGCGTATCACGATAAGATCTGAAAGAGAAAGAGAAGAATTGAGTAAAGCTAAAGAAATATTATCAGTAGTCATGGAGGGTAACAATGAAGCCCTAGAAGAGATTGAAGAAGTGTTTAGGTTAGGTAAGTATGAGGAAGGAGAGGCAAGGCCATTGAAGGTGAAGTTTAAGTCCCAGGCAATAGTAAATGAAATCATGAATAGGACATGGAAATTAGCAGACAAAGAGGGGTTCGAAAATGTCTGGTTAAGGAAAGATGCAAATGAGGAAGAAAGAGCTAAAATAAAGGAGTTAGTAAAGGAAGCTAAGGCAAAAAACGAACAAAGAACGGAGAAGGAGAAGACAGTGTTTTATTGGAGAGTTATGGACCAGAAATTGAGGAAGTGGTACCGACGGAGAGGAGGAGAAAAGACGGTATAAGTAATAATGAAAAAAGTTTGAAAGTGGCGTACACTAATGTTGATGGATTAATATAGGCAATGTTAGAAATCAACAATTTCTTGAGGGTACAAGAACCGGATGTTATGTGCTTTGTAGAGACCAAGTTAAGGGAGAATATTGATATCCATATGGGAGATGGCAAATACAAATTGTGGAGAAGAGACAGAAAAGATAAAATGGGAGGAGGAGTGATGATAGCAGTGAAGAATAACCTAAATATAGATTCTGTGGAAATGGGAGAGGGTAGGGCTGAAGTGATAAACATGAAATTAGAAACTGGAGAGAACTGTAAGAGAGATATAGCAGTAGTATATGTTCCACCTAAGACAAGAGCATGGACTGATGATGGATACCAGGAGATGTTGTCAGACATGGTTAGTTACCTACAGAAAGTGATTGAGAAAAGCAGCAATATAATTCTAATGGGTGATTTTAATTGTAAAGAGGTGAACTGGGAGGAATGGGACTCAGGAGGCGGCAAAGACTCGTGGGGCACTATATTGTTAAACATTGTGATGAATAATGTAATGACACAGTGGGTCAAAGAAGAGACAAGATTCCGAGGTGATGACACCCCGACACACCAGCAAGATTAGATTTACTACTAACCAAAGAACCTGATGTAACTGAATCCTTCAAATATCTGTGTCCTATAGGAAAAAGTGATCACGTGGTCATTGAGTTCCAGATGATAATACGGAACGTGGTGCCAAGAGATGAGCTCCATAGGCAGGGAAGATACAACTTTGGGAAAGCAAACTTTACGGAATTGAGTAAATTTTTTGAAAATGCAGATTGGAGAAAATTCAGAGAAACAAGAGAGATTCAGAGGAAGTGAGATATCTTTCTAGACCTCTATAATTCAGGAGTGGATAAATATGTTCCAAGAGTAAGTGGGAAAGAATACAGGAAAAAGGAGTGGTTTAATAGAAGGCGTATTATAGCAAAAAAAAAGAGGAACATGGCATGGAACAAATGGAGAAAGAGAGGTAATAACAGAACAAAGGAAGAATATAAAAGAACTAGAAATGAATATACAAGAATTCGTAGAGAGGAAGAAAGGAACTTTGAAAAAGGTATAATCGACAAATGTAAGGATGAACCCAAATTGTTTTATAGATTTGTTAATGGCATATTGAAACAAAAGGAAGGAATCACCAAACTGAAAGTAGAAGGAGAGGTCTATAATGATGCGGCAATGCAAGCTGAAATAATGAACAAACGTTTCCAATCAGTTTTTACTAATGAAGGGGAGTTTGTGGAGGGGGAGGGAGTGACTAGGAGTGTGGTGATAAAAGGTATAAAAGTGGAAGTGCAGGAAGTGTACAAATTACTGGAAACTCAAGATGTAAGGAAAGCCCCAGGACCAGATGGAATTTCAAATTGGGTACTGAAGGAATGCAGAGACCAACTGGCAGATAAGATTCACAGTTTAATTGTGTGTTTGCTGGAAGAAGGGAAAGTGCCTCGGGAATGGAAGAGAGCAAATGTGGTACCAATTTACAAGGGAGGAAACAAGGAAGAACCCCTGAACTATAGACCACTGTCCCTAACCAGCATGGTTGCAAAATTGTGCGAGAAGGTTCTGAAAGATAGGTGGATAAAATATCTGGAAGAGATGAATATTTTGAATGAAAGTCAATTTGGATTTAGAAGTGGAAGGTCATGTGTTTCCAACTTGTTGAGCTTTTACTCAAGAGCGATTGATGTGCTGCAGGAGAGAGACGGTTGGGTGGATTGTGTATATTTAGATTTGGAGAAGGCCTTTGAAATGGTACCCCATAAGAGACTAATGTGGAAACTAGAGCATATAGGAGGACTGAAGGGTAACCTCCTGGAATGGATGAAAGACTTTTTGAGAGACAGACAAATGAGGACAGTAATAAAGGACAGGATGTCTGGATGGAGAGAAGTAACAAGTGGTGTCCCACAGGGCTCGGTGTTGGCGCCAGTAATGTTCCTGATTTACATAAATGATATGGTAGATGGAGTGAACGGTTATGCAAGTCTGTTTGCTGATGATGCCAAGATCTCGAGGAAGGTAGAGGTTGAAGGGGACTGTAAAATGCTGCAGGAGGATGTGGACAGGATACATGACTGGAGCCGGATGTGGGAATTGAAATTCAACGCAAACAAATGTAAAATATTGGAAATGGGTAAAAGCACCAAGAGACCATCATTGAATTATATGATGGGTAATGAACCAATCACAAAAGCGAGAGAAGAGAAAGATTTAGGAGTGCTGGTCCAGGATAGTTTGTCACCTGAAAAACACATCAACAAGATAGTTAGAGAGACATATAAACTCTTGACCAACATAAGAGTGGCATTTCATTACATGAATGAAGAGATGATGAAAAACTGATAGTGGTCATGATCCGCCCCAGGTTAGAATATGCAGAGGTAGTGTGGTCCCCACACAAAAAGAAAGATATAAACAAGATTGAGAGAATATAAAGAACAGCAACCAAGATGGTCCCCAGTTTGGCAGATCTGTCATAAAGTGAGAGGCTAGAAAGGCTGGATTTGCCATCATCCTTAGAGGAAAGGAGAGAGAGGGGTGACATGATTGCAGTGTTCAGGACCATGATGGGAGTAGATAAAACTGATAGAGAAGATCTGTTTTTATGGGATAAGAGAGCAACAAGAGGACATGGACTGAAACTGAAGAAGCCGCGCTGCTTGAAGGACATCAAGAAATATAGTTTTCCATATAGATGCGATGCATAGACCTATGGAATGGACTGGACACCAACATCAAAAATAAATTAACACCAAGACTCAATGCCTTGAGGTCACTTGCCCATACAACATTTGGACACAACAAAGAAACCACCACCACAGCATACAAACAATATATACGTTCGGTGATGAATTATGCAAGCCCTGCTTGGGCTTCTAACCTCACTAAACACATTATAACACTCTTCAGACCATAAAGAACAAGATCCTGAAAATAATCACAGGCTGCACAGCTACTACACCCACAGACCACCTACACCAAGAAACCAAAGTCCTCAAAGTCAAGGATCGTCTAGACATGAAAGGCACCCAAATTCTCGCTGCAGCCTCCACAAACCCACAACATCCACTACACTACTAGCAGCACATCCACACACACCATGGAACATCAAAACAACATCCAGCACATGATATCATACACAAATACTGTCATCTCTCCCCACCCCCACCCTTGCCCACCTCAAACCAGAAGCATATCCAGAAGCATATCCATACACAAACGCTCGTCGCTCCATTCAGTCACTGAAAAGACAACACACAGCTGCATGCACGGCCTCCTGATGTTCATCCTTCTGAATCCTACCTCTCTCATGAGGACAGGGTCCACCTAGCCAGGCTGAGATGTGGGCATCATCCAGCCCTCTTAAGTTATCAGAAGAGGCTGGATGACTCCGTAGCTGACGCTTGTCCAGGATGTAACACGACACCCCATACTATTAAGCACATTATAGAAGACTGCATTGTACACAATCACCTACGCCAACAACACAACATACACTCCTTGAGAGCTCTGTGGGAAAGCCCGGTCTCGGCCGTGGCCTTCCTTAGGGACTCAGGGCTGTTTGGCCAGACTGCCTAGGGAACAACTACTAATACTGTACTACTACTACTAGTCTCGAGGGCTGATGAAACAGGAGCTCCAGCGCTCCCTGTCATCAGCTTTCCATCCACCTTGGGAGTACTGCCCTTCTACAGTCTACTCCTACTTAAGACAGCCAGTTCAGGCAGTTCCAGTTCATGACATAAAATAATAAAATAAAGAATATGACTGGGACAGAGAGCTTTGGGTATATAATCAGTGGATTCTACTAACATCCCCATTCTGTATAATAATGCCCTTAGAAAGTAAACTTCAAAGTTTTCACACAGAAACAGATGTTGGGCATTAACATAAATAAATAAGAATGCATCTTTTGCATAAAGGAAAGAACAAAAGCAGAAGACCTGATCCCAACAACTGAAAAGTAAAAATGGGCATGAACAAATCATATCTTATACAGTACAAGGTGGTCACAAAGTCTTGTTAACCCCAAATATATTACTGTAGCTACTGTACTCTGCTTGGAGAATAAAGGAGCACATAACTACTCATCCACTGGACAGGTGAAAATTACTTGTCTTTTTGTAACATAGCTACTACAATATTATTAGTCTGTGAATTTCACCACATTCAAAATTGTCTACCCATTTCCTGCTAGATGTCTTAGTCCTGCAAGAGATGGCCATAACAAACCACCTCCATGTCACTCTGTCCTCTGCCACCCAGCTGCCCTCTTCCCAACTCACACCCCCTACCAGTACCTCTCTACAGTACTCCATCCTCAGTCTTCCCTTCCCCATCACCTAATCAAAACTACCACACTGTATTTTGTGATATGATGGCAGTCACAAGGAACAGAAGAGTGAGCATGGATGTTCTGAAGTCACTGTACAACTATAGTGATTCCAACTACTGTATAATGTACGAAAGTAAGGCTTTGACCACTGGATGGAAGCCTTTGGTCTGTCGAGTAACAGGGGTGAAAATGAATTACCTGAGCCATTTTGCAGAAAGACAGGCATATGAGGAGGTTATGGATGGTTATGATCCTGATGTGGATGTGTTGGAATGTGTTTGCAGTTCCCAGAGATCTTTTACCCTTTAGGAAGCAAGACAAATGAGAGACTGACTGTGAGTGCGTGTGAGTAAGATGGGATGGGAGAGGGGTATGAGGAGACTGAGGATAAGGTGAAGGGAGAGCAGCCTGATGGCAGAGGACAGAATGATATGGAATCAATTTGTCTGTGGACACCCTCTTCAGGATTATAGTGTCTGCTTGTAGACACAATAATTCCACTGAAATTAATGGAACACTGTGGCCATGTCATAGTACAGATCCTAGTAGGACAATCACTATAACTGTAGTCGTGACATGCGACTCTGAGGTTGTTATTATCGTGCCCTGGCAACCTACCATTCGAAAGTGCATCTGATTTCATGTACAAAGAGATCCATGTGATTTGTGTATTATGTGTTCGTGTATAATAATATTCATGTATAATATATTCATGCATAATAATATGATACAAAATTGGGCGCACTTTTGAAAGGAAGGTTGCCAGTGTATAATAATGACAACCTTAGAGTTGTGTGCCGCAACTATAGTGTCAACCCAAATATAGATTGAAACAAAGAGGTGGAGGAAGAACTAGAGAGTGAGATGGTACTTTATAATCATAATCCTAAACCACTTTTCCACTTACCGTACATAGGGTGGAAAGGATTCATAAACAGGAACAGGAGAGAACAAAAGTAAAAGAACCATCAACCAAGCAAACATTATCAGTAGGCCATAGCCAACATCCATTCACTTACCATTCAAGCCTCCAAAATTAATTTCTGTAAGTTGATGCAGTGCTGCTTGCTTCTTCCTTCAACTTGCCATTTTTTTTGTGTGTGTCTATCCTTCTCTCTTCCTATTTCTTCCATCTTTCCTGTCACTCTCTACAACTCTTCTTTCCTTTTCAGGTGGCTTTACACTAAGTGACAATACTAATGGTTTCCTGTAAGCCAGGAAACCATTTACAATGTTAGCCATCATCATTATCATCCGGGCCTCATTTCCCAACCTAGGCCAGGGTGAGGAGTAGCAATGTCCAGACAGCCCAACTTTGCCCAATCCAATGGGTCACGCTTCCATTCACTCATCATTCAAGCCCCTGGAATCCTGGCTCTATCGGATATGCCAAATACATTCAACACGATCTGTAGAATCACATAAACGTATCCGACTGAGTCAATACGGACGCTGCCACGTTAAAAAAGGGGTGCCAAATCCCGGATCATTCACTTCTCCTCATAACATTCATCCAGCCAGCTCAATATCTTGTCAGTTCCCGAGCCTCACCGACTTCCAAACCTCTCTTCCTCACACACTCATCCACCATATCTCTCCACCTTCTCCTTGGCCTTCCTCACCTCCTCCCTCCTTCAAATTCACTCAGATATACCTTTTTCACCACTCTAATGTTAATCATTCTCTCCACATGACCATACCATCTCAATACACTCTCTTTGATTCTGATGTCCACTCACTTCCTCACTCCACATCTTTCACAAATCACATTACTGTAATTTGTATCCTATCGACCCTCTGTACTCTTTATATATTCCTCAGCAGTCCCATCTCCACTGCTCTTACTCTTGACTTTTCATTTTCATGCCATACCATAATCTCACATCCATATGTTAAAGTTGGCACTAACTCATCATAGTCTCGCATCCATATGTTAAAGTTGGCACTAACACTCCTTGTAAGCCTCATGCAGCTGCAACACTCAAGCCTCTGTTTCTTATCAAGGCCTTCATTGCACCAACTACTTTTCTTCCTCGTGTCACTCTACTTTCACCTTCTTTTGCACATTTTCTTCTCTTTTCTATCACTGTATCCAGATATTTGAACCCTCTCACCAATTCCAGTCTCTCTCCATTCACTGTAACATAGCACTGGAAGTCACCTTCCCTCTTTACTCTTTTCTACGTCTGCTCTCAAGGCACAACACTCACAGACATCAGTAAAACTATGCTCTAGCCTACCAAGCTCTTGTCCGGTACTTGCAAGCAGTACTGCATCATCAGCACATATTCGAGATATTCCATCCATCACCATTCATCACCAACGCTATCCCTCTCTCCATTACTCGTGTTCTTACTTCTCTCATCACCTCATCCACATATATATTAAACAACCATGGGGACATCACACAACCTTGTCCCATGCCCACACTGATTGTGAATCATTCACCCTTACACATACTTCACTACCATGATAAAAACTCTCAACAGCACCTAGCAGCTTACCATCTACATCATACAGGCGCAAAACTTTCCACAATCCTTCTCTGTCCGCTTTGTCGTATGCTTTTTCCAGACCCATGAATGCCATAATCACCTTATGGTCCTTCTCTGCTATCTGTCTCACTGCAAATATTTGATCCACACATCCTCTGCCACTCCTAAAGCCACCCTGTTCGTCACTCACTAGGACTTCTGATATCTCTCTTACTTTCTCTATAATAATTCTTCCATATACCTTCCCTGCCACACTCAATAAACTTATGCCACGATAATTCTTGCAATCACTTTGCACACCTTTATTTTTGTACAGGGGTACAATCATAGCCTTTTTCCACTCTGCAGGCACAGTTTCACTCATCCATGCCTTCTTACATATCTCCAGTAAGCACTTCATTCCACTCTCTCCACTATACTTAAGCATCTCTGCATACACCTCATCAACCCCAGCTGCTTTCCCATTTTTCAGCCGCATCACGGCACTCTTCACCTGTGCAAGTGTCACATCTCCTGGCACTGCATTCCTTCTCTGGACACCCCCAAAACCAGTCATGTTTACAGCCACTCTGCTCTCTCTATTCACATTTATCAGGCTTTCAAAATATTCTCTTCATCTGGTCCTTACCTGATCCCCATGGGTTAATAATCTACCACTTACATCCATCACACCATCACATTTCTTTCCGCTTTCAGTTCTACATTTCCGCACCTCTTTCCAGAATAACTTCCTATTTTCAGAGTATTTTGCATTCATTTTTCTTCCTAGATCATCATTTACCCCCTTCTTTTTCCTCTTCACTACTCTCTTTACGTGCTTCTTGCTCTCAATGTATTCAGTTCTTATTTCAACTGAACTCCTGTCACCACTTCAGCCACTTCTTCCTCTTTTCCTCCACCACTCTCTTAACCTCCTCATCCCACCATGCCATACCTTTCTTCTTTGTTGTTACTCCTGCCACAATGCACACCGCTTTAGCATTCCTAATTAAGCAATCCTTATATGCATTCCACGGGCTCTCCAGATCCATTTCTTTCCAATTCACTAATTCTAACTCCTCCTCTACTTTGGTCCTGTAATCATCTGCCATTTCTTTGATCCTCAGCTTCTCAACTTTCAGTCTTTCTCCCTGACTGCTCCTCTCTCTCCTGATCCACCTCACTCCTCTCAGCTTGATCTTGCATACCACAATCATATGATCTGACAAACCTCCACATCATCCTCTCATGGCCCTCGTATCAGCAACTATACTCATCTACAAGCTTGTAATCAATCAGGCTTCTTTCAACATGATCTCTGTTCCCTCTATACCATGTACAGTATATTTATGTGTATCTTTGTGTCTGAAATAAGAATCACAAATACACAACCTCCTCTCCTGACACATATCCTTTAGTCGCTTCCCATTGTCATTTTCTCCTGTTACTGCATAACAACCCATTATGTCATTCTCAGGTCCAGTGCCTACTCTTCCATTCATATTCCCCATTACAATCACTTTATAGCTCCTGGGCATTTCTCCCACTACTTCATCCAGCTCTTCCCAAAACCTGTCTTTCTCTCTCTCTCACTCCTGTCCTCACACGGTGCATATGCTACAATCACTGCCACTTTCACGTTCTCAAGCTTGAACTCGACATACATACACCTTGAGCTGACACACTTGTAGTCTCTCATTCCACTCTGCCACACCTCATTCATCAACAATGCAACTCCTTCCTTGCATCTTCCTTGCCCATTCATTCCCGATGGTACACATTTCACACCCTCCCACTCCTCCACTTCACACCCTTTCATCTTCATTTCACACAATGCCATCACAGCATATCTGGCACTCTTGAACACATTCACCACTTCCACCCTCTTGCTCTCCTCATTCACACCTCTCATATTCCACATGGCCATGTGAATCTACCCATTAGGTTGGGGCCCTGGGCAGGTATTGGGTCCTCCGAGGCTCTCTGAAATGACTGCCATGATTGTGATTTTGGATAGGAGAATCTGGGGGATACTGAACACTGTCTGAAACCCTGTTTATATGGTTACCACCCAGCATAATAAATGGTTTCCTTGATACAGGAAACCATTTGGCTTGCCACTCAGTGTAGAGATCATATGGCATCTCTACATCGAGTGAGTAGATGATGGGCGCCCCCATCCACCACATGTTAGATGGTAACCATATAACCAGGCAACACATGTTCCCTACAAGTGGGTTGGCAGATGGTTAGTGTCCCTCCCCATAAAACAAAAAACTCAAGGATAAATGACCACCCCTTATGAGGTATTATGGTAGCTGGTGCTATGTGGTAGGTGGGGGCACTCACCATCCACTTACTCGATGTAGTGCTGCTCTCGGATGACTTTCCTTTCCTCTCTTCGTTCCTTACTCTTTTGTCTGCAGGTGACTCTACACTGAGTGACAAGTCAAATGGTGTCTTGTACATCAGGAAAGCATTTAGTACACTGGGTGGTAACCATATAACCAAACTATGGCACCAGGTGGTTCAGTGGGTAATTAAGATGCTCCAGCCAGATTGAGCCTATGTAGCTTTATATCCAAGGGATGACTGAGGTTTATTGCTCACACAATGCCACTCAGGGATGAGTGAAGCTGGTCAACCTCATCTTAAATGTCAGGACTATCTTGCTTAGCCCCGGGCTACTATGCTCCTCATGAGGCAACACAGGATTAGATGATGATGATGATGCTATAGATAGAGAGGACTAACATCTTTAACTTGCCTGGTATGTAGTACTAAGATCCTACAGATATCTGGTTAATAAAAAAAAAAATTATGGAACAAAATTACTTTTTAATCATAACTGCAATGTCAGTTTAATTAGATTTCACCTTTACAAATTTTTGCAATGAATATGGAAAACAACACCATGAACATTCTGACATACTGACATAAAACGCTGTTTAGGAATTCTTAAGTTTAGTTCTGCTACCTTATGAGTAACAATATGCAAACGTTGTGTGGGACCCTTTGGTTGTGAAATACAAAATGAAGTAAAGTGGGTGGGGTGAAAAGTGAGTCATAACACAAATGACATTTCAAGCATTGTTCCCCTGAACTCATTCGATACTTTGGCATGTTAAAACAACCAATCAGTCATCAAAAATGCTATACAGGAAATATCAGAGTCTGCAGTTAACAAAGAAAACATGTTATTTCAGCTAGTATGGAGAATGTTCCCCTTTTGTGTGACCATTGTCACCTCATGTAACTTACGCATTCCAAGAATGGTGACTGCCGAAGACTCAGGGTATCTGCCATGTCACATTCATCAACCAACACCTCTAAACAAGAAAATAATATGAGAAACAAATAAATAAGTGGGCCAAGTTACCTGCAATAATCTCATCCATGGTCACTTGTCATTCTCGCTGAAGACATCGGACCGTACCGTCTTCGGCTCACTCTGAGAATGTCATATTTTCAGATTTTGCTTTTATATCGAATAAAATTTTCTTGGAAATCTACAATTTAAACGACATACTTGTATACAATTTTGTACTAACGGAAGAGCGTTTTTTTATACTTAGCCAAAATCTCTAAATGGATTAAACATTCGAACATCTCGTCTCAAATATCACGTGGTGGCTTTAACTTTCTTCTACTTCTAGTAGCTGCAGACTGCACTTAGTAGGTAGGGTGTAGCTTTTGTGTCGGCGACCTGCTCCTTATCCTTTTCGGTCTGTTTTTGTTATGCCGTGCGAGTTTCCACAGTTCATATATTGTCTTGATGTTTTCCGTGACGTTGTTTTTCTTTATTTTTTTCCATACAAAATTAGTTTTGGAAAAGGCTGTTGCAGTAGATTTTCTTGATTCTCACTTCACTTATTACCCTTCATAGTGTAGTAGGAGTTCAAATGTTTCATTTTCAAATCGGCATGTTGGACCCACTGTTTCTTCATTACTGTATTTTTTTTTTTTTTTCACCAGTTTAAGTTGTTCATTTCTGTTGGTCATGAAAGTTGTTTCACGCAATCATGACGTAGCTGAGTGAAGACATAACATTCCTTGGTTCAACGAAAGAAATAGGTGTTTTCAGATTGCAAAGGTACGTTTGGTACCGTAATGGTCCGATGCGTTCTTACACCGTGCTTGCACCTTATAAATCCATCTAATTCTGTTGCACACTGTATTTCGGATCCTTTATTTTGCTATCCAGAATACATGATCCGTCTCAAGAAGCTGTGGTAGCAATGAGTTATAGGAATCCAGAGAATCCACCTACTTTCAATCTAGTTAGTAACCAGCCATTCACAGGATAAAGTGCTGGTAGTATTAGGCAGAATGGTTAATGGATATTGTTCAGTTTTCTGCAGCCCAAAGTGTCTTCTATTAATGAAAATCCATAGTAATACAGGAGACCAGTTGTATATTTTTCTTGTATAAAGTAGGTGAAATCACCTTGCAGTGAAACTGCAGGAGAGCTTTTATAGTGAAACTGCAGGAGTGCTCCCTTGCATAGAATTTCCAATTACAGTAAGTCATCCAATCTGACTTCCAATAATCCGAAAATCCCAGTACTCTGAATTTGCCAAGGCAAAATTTTTTGAATTTTTCTTGGTCTTTTTTATTTTTTTTTTTTTTCAGGGCCTCTGTGAGTTTTTCTATGCCATTTTGAATTTTTCTGGGCTTTTTTCAAGTTTTTCTGCAACTATTCATCTACACTTATATGCATTTCCAGTGAGTAAAACAATAACCCAGATCATTTTAAGTGTTTATTTAATGATCATGTACATATTTTTAATGTTTTCAAAGGGCCCTCCCAATAGTCCAAAATACCCTACTCAGTCCCCTGCAATTCGAATTACAAGACTTGTACTTTATTGGATATATTTTTTCTCAGTTAACTGTAGTATCATTGTGAAAGATTTAAAAAGTTGCAGAAAGGATGTATATTCCAGTTTCCACTCAGTTAGTGCTGTTGTTCAACAAGGGTCAGTCCTGTCTCTAGCCCTGTTTCTCATTCATATTATTAAGCTCTTTGTCTGACACCCATAATTGCATTCACTCGTGTTGTGACTCAGTGTTTCACATTTCTTTTACATAACCATCTATTCACAAAATTTGGTATCTCTAATGCCCAACTCAACACAGTAATCACCATAGATATCTAAGATCACTGACTGGGGACAAAATATTCTCATTTAATGTTAGGAAAATCAATTATAACCAATTGACTTATAGGCTGATATTGCCTGATTTCTGTTTTACCTCCAGTGGAGCCAATATTCTTATCCCTAAACATATTGAAATTCTCGGTGTTTAGTTTAACAGTACCCTCAGTTGGGCCTCTCACGGTAGATCACTTGCTGAAACTGCCTCAAAGAAACTTGGATTATTGTACAGAATCCATAACTTCTTCACTGACAAAGCAGTTAGCTGTAACTTACAAGAATCACATGTGCTTTCAGCTTGAATATTGCTCACCTTTAAGTGTGGATGTTCAGAGGTTGCACTAAAACGATTGGACAAAATTCAGAACACAGTGTATAAGAGTAATTATTAATCTTGCAGTTAGAAATGGAGTACCTCTCCTACAAGTAAGACTGAATGTTGCATTATTTTACAGATACTGTGCAGTACTTTTATGATAATGCTTGAACAATATTGCATTTGTTGTGGCACCTCCACATCTTCCCCTTTGTACACACAGGCATGTGGTTTTGTAATAATGGAATTTTTGACTACGTTTTAAATTAATAATTCCACCGCTTTAGCCACCAGTGTAAGGGAGAAATTTTGGCGTTCCCTTAAAATGAAGATAATTTATCTATCACACCGCATTAGCACCAGTGTAACAGTAGATCCTTGACCATATGAATTAATTTGAAATTTACTGATTACTGAATACTACCAAGGAAGAAATCCTAGAATTTTTAAAGTAGGCCTCGTAAATTGATTACCACTAGGAAGAAATACCAACAGGTAGAAGTAGAATTAATTTGATATGCTGCCACCACCCAGCGATTGCCAGGAAAGAAGTTATTAGTCCCGTACAGTGGAAGATGGGACACTGAGGCCTAAGATCAGTAATCAGGGTAGCGTGAGAAAATATGAGAGCGTGAATTTTATAGATAGTAACATACCTTGCGGGCCACTCGACCTCACAATCAACTTCCCAGAGGAATTTAGACCAAACACATAAGAAAATTTAATTATCTATAATTTACTATCCTTAACTTACATAAAATAAAAATTAACCTTCGAACAAGAAAAAGTAATTAGTACACAGTTATATTACAGTCTCTGATTCCTCCAGAATAACTGGGAAAAATATGCTCTCTCCTCCACAGAGAATAAATCAAGCTGACTCACATATCACGGTACAAAACTAATTAATCGAGAGAACACCACCACTGAAGATCCTTGGGCTTTTACACTCGACAAGATGTTGATAATACTGCACACAGATGAATTACTCGCCCGATACATATAATACATACATTAAGAATACACATAACTCGACCTCTTAACCCAACACGAGGTACACAAGAAAAGAGAAAAAGAATAATTCAAAACTCTGGTGTGACTTACATTAACCACTGTCTCAAAAGGACTCGTAGAATTTTCCCCAGGCTCACAACGTGACACTAAGGATTACTCTAAATTTAGTATATTCACCCCTATTTTCCATGGGTTTACACAATTTGACATATCCATGTATATGATCGGTTGCACAAGAATGCTTCAGTTTATAATAACACAGCGCTTGCAATACCCTGTATGTTAGAAAAAAAAAAACACTACAAAACACACTCGCTTTTAACTAGAATGCAGTAATCCCTCCAATATCCGATGTAATAGAGACAAAGGCATGTCCGGATATTGGTTTTGTCCGGATATTGGTCCTGAAGCTCCAGCACTGGTTTTTCATGACCCTAACCTAACCTAACCTAAATCAGAAAACTACCTTCCTACCTCCCTAGTGGACATGTATAGCACTTATTTAGGTCCCTTTTCACATAAATAATGCATACATAGCATGAATTTATTGAATTTTAACCAAAAAATGATGATTTAGAGGTGAGTGAGTCATAGGAGCTCGCACTTCCCAGCATAGTATAAGTAAGTATCGGACATGGAAATCATCTTTTCTCACATTTTATGCACTAAAGTATTGGATTTTCTCACATTTTATGCACTAAATTATTGGATACAAAGCATCAAATACAGTAAATGATGTTAATTGCTACCAGAAAAATGGTTAGGTTAGGTTAAGTTAGGTTAGGTTTGGTTAGGTTAGGTTAGGTTAGGTTAGGTTAGGTTAGGTTAGGTTAGGTTAGGTTATGACCGGACATGAAATTCACTGCTTCAACCTTTTTCATAGCTGGTGCACTTAATAACCATGCATGAAAGAATTAAATTAAAAGCAGAAAATTATGATTAACACAATGTTAGGTTAGGTTAGGACCGGACATGAAATTCACTGCTTCAACCTTTTTTCTAGCTGTTTTACTTAAGAACCATGCATGGAAAAATTAAATAGCAAGCAGGAAATTATGATTAACATTTAGGGTAATTTTTTAACACATGTACAGCATGATGAAAACAGGTTAGGCATGAAAATCTTTATGGTAACCATAGGTTAGGTTAGGTTAGGACCAGACATGAAATTAACTGCTTCAACCTTTTTTCTAGCTGTTTTACTTAAGAACCATGCATGGATAAATTAAATTGCAAGCAGGAAATTATGATTAACATTTAGGGTAACTTCTTAACACATTAACAGCATCATGAAAACAGGTTAGGCATGAAAATCTTAATGGTAACCATAGGTTAGGTTAGGTTAGGACCGGACATGAAATTAACTGCTTCAACCTTTTTTCTAGCTGTTTTACTTAAGAACCATGCATGGATAAATTAAATACCAAGCAGGAAGTTATGATTAACATTTAGGGTAACTTCTTAACACATTAACAGCATCATGAAAACAGGTTAGGCATGAAAATCTTTATGGTAACCATTGGTTAGGTTAGGTTAGGACCGGACATGAAATTAACTGCTTCAACCTTTTTTCTAGCTGTTTTACTTAACCATGCATGGAAAAATTAAATAGCAAGCAGGAAATTATGATTAACATTTTCGGTAATTTTTTAACACATGTACAGCATGATGAAAACACGTTAGGCATGAAAATCTTTATGGTAAGCATAGGTTAGGTTAGGACCGGACATGAAATTCACATCTTCCACCTTTTTTCTAGCTGTTTTGCTTAAGAACCATGCATGGAAAAATTAAAGAGCAAGTAGGAAATTATGATTAACATTTTCGGTAATTTTTTAACGCATGTACAGCATGATGAAAACACGTTAGGCATGAAGTTAGGGTACTTATGAACAAAAAGCGGCCATCCTGATGTAATAACCCACTCTATCATCTCAGACTCTGACAGGAAGACGTTGCATCTGACACACCTTTCCACTTGAGAATCACCAGCACTTCTCACCAACACTTTCACCAAGGTTTTTTTTTTATAACTGGAATAACATCACTTCACTGCACTGTACACAACAGTAAATTCCCGTGTGGTCTAGTGACGATCCATGGAGCCTTGTGAACTTCTCAGCAGCAGCTTTCAGCTCCGTTCCACGTACCAACACACCAGCAGCACGTTGTTGTCGATACGAAATCAACGTGGATCGGTCGATGTCTGCATACTTAGGAGTAAACATCACCTTCCTCTGCACGTTTCGTCTGGTCTTCGATGCGAAATCAGCCGTGTACTGCTGTAGTTTGTCTCGGGACTTCTTGATATCAAACAAGGTGGAGCGAGGGAGGTTGAACTCACGTAAGATGTGCCCTGTTGACCAGCCGGCGTCCACCTTGTCCAATATCTGCCTCTTCTTCTCCAGAGTCAGAACCACTCTTTTCCTCTTCTCAGGAGGCGGGGCCATCATCACACACATGATGAAGAAGGTGAAGAGCAGTATCAAGCACTGTTGGAGGTAGGGTATCACCACAAAAGCAATCACTTCGGCCGCCATTTTCGGAGTTGTTCATGAGGGAGGAGGGGAGTGGGTAATGGCGACCGATAGTGGCGTCACGAGTGTAAACAGAGGGGATCGGTGCGTGCGGGAAATTCAAACTGACGCGGTCCCCAAAAATCTAAAATTAATCGATTTTTTCGGATTTTTTTTCATTTTGGGGGTTGGGCAGCCCAGAATGTCCAGTTAGTGAGTATGTCCGGTTATTGGATGTCCGGATATTAGAGGGATTACTGTATTTCACTTTAGGAGAAAAGGTAATGAGCCATCCAGTACGGGTACTAGAACCGCAGCCCAGAGGCCCATGGCTCGATTTCCTAGCTGAGTGGTAGGCGGTGGCGACCATCATCCACTCACTTGATGTAGTGCTGCCTACTTCTTCTTTAGCCTTTATTATTCTTTTTCTGTGCCTGCCCTCCTTTCTTCCTATTTTTCCTATCTTTCCTGTCACCTCTTATTGCTTTTCTTTCTTTTACTGGTGGCTTTACATTGAGTGACAAGCCAAATGGTTTCCTGTAACCCAAGAAACCATTTACAATGCTGGGTGGTAACCATATAACCAAACCATACGTGCTCCCTACGTGTCAGCAAGTGGGTTGGTGGAGGGTTAGTGCCCCTCCCTGTAAAACAAATACCTCAAAGTCAAATGGCCACCCCTTACGGGACTTTGGCGTCTGGCAATAGATAGATAGATAGGAGAAAAGGCTTTACTAAGTGGACCATACGAATACATAATCGACAACTATGCATAAAGAAATGAACTAAGTGGAACTGTTTAAGGGCTTTGGCAATTAGCACTACGAGGCTTTTCGTAGACGGCAACCAGACTTTTCGACGCCACACCGACAATCTGTGGATGCGTCCTCTCTACATGAGTTATCAGCTCGAAGTCACATAAAGGAATTGGGGAATGTTATCAGACAACTTACTTTATATATACAGTAGGCGCAGAAAGTATTGACGCTTTTTTGCCGACGTCATTCTTTTTCGCGTTAAGTGAAGTATGGTCAATACTACCCTCCCCTGTGATGCGAAATGAGCAGACGCTCTTTCAACGGGAGCTGGCATCCCTGCTTGATAGGTTTGGCACCACAGAAGCAGGCTCAGTAATGTTTGGGCAGCCACAGGAGGAGGATTGTCTCTGTGTGTGATGCACCACGAGGGCATGTTTTGACTCAAATAACACAGTTATTTGGTTATCTACCACATTCTCATCATGCCTAAAGTAACCACAAGCAAGGACAAACGTGTGGAAGTGATTACGTTATACAAAGCTGGCCACAAACTCCCATTTATTGCAAATCAGATGGTGTTAGACTGAGGACAGTGCAGAGACTGGTGAAGCGGTTCAAGGACAGTGGGGAGGCCATTCCTCCCACTCCACTTCCCAAGCCTGGGAGACCTCGTAAGACAACCTTCAGGACCCGTCAGCTGATCTCAAGGCAAGTTAGCAAGGATCCAAGGCTAACAGCACGGGATTTAAAAGAAAAGAACCCACAGTTGCTGGCAGATGTGTCTGTCAGAAGTGTGCAGCAGCTGTTGCATGACGATCTGGGCTACAGGAGTTTTTGTGCTCGTAAAAAACCACTGCTAACTGCACTTCAGAAGAAAAAGAGAGTAAATTTTTGTAAGAAATATCTTGCCTGGAGTGAGGAGCAATGGAAAACTGTGCTTTGGAGTGATGAGTCAACATTTACTGTCACTGGTACCCCTTCATCACGAGTGTACCGCAAACCAGGCAGTGACCCCCTGGATCCTAAGTACACTTCCAAGTTTGTTAAATACCCAGCCTCACTCATGGCTTGGGGCTGCTTTACATATTATGGTGTTGGTGAGTTGGTAATTCTACCTGCAAATGAAAAAGTGAACGAGAACAATTATTTGGAGCTCTTATGTGATGTTTTAAGTGACTCTTTTGATAAAACCAAGGCAAGAGTATTTATGCAAGATTCTGCCCCTGCACATGTTGCAAAGTCAGTGAAACAGTGGCTAACAGACTGTGAGGTTCCCTTTATTCGAGATTGGCCCGGAAACAGCCCAGATATCAATCCCATTGAGAATTTATGGGCGCACATGAAGCGGCACATCATCTTTGCCTAAACTTGAGGCTGCAGTCAAGCAGCTATGGAGCAGTTTTAGTCCGTCTGTTCTGCAAAACTACGCCATCAGTCTCCCCAGACGCCTTAAGAAGATAATAATGGTGAAGGGGAATGCCAGTAAATACTAAATTCACTGGTGAGTGTTAATTTATTTGTTTCTCCTTGCTAACCACAAGAATGTTTTCTTTTTTTAAGATGGCGTCAACACTTTTTGCGCCTACTGTATATAGAATGAAGACTAATTATTGAGACGTAAGGGGGGAAAACAAAGAATTTTCTCTGGACCGACCTGTGGATGCATCCTCTCTACGTGAAATATCAGCTCGAAGTGAGGGCCTGCGGCAAGGACGCTCCGTAATTCCCACGATGTTCTCCACAACGGATCTGGCTTCGACTTATTACTCTACAGTTTACTTACTATACAATCATCAAGGAACTTGCAACAAGGAATTTTCTCTTTCCTCTAATTAGATAAAATGACTTATGATGATTCAAATTTTGTGGCATTAACATGGGTCTAACAGTCTAAACCGAAGCCTAAACTCACGCGTTCACTTAATTATTTCCATGCATCACCTTTGTCTGGCCTACGTGATCTGGCGACAGTGAAAAAATAAATAAATTTTGCAGCTATGAATGACTATAATCAATATTCAGAACCTAAGCTCATAGACATTATCATTTAGTACAACAAGATGATAAACACAAACTCAACTATAAAATTCTGAATTCTAAGTGCAAATACAACTTATCGCGAATTTTAACCTCAAATTAACTTTCTTTGCCTCTTTATCAAAAACAGAACATGAATTTGCACGTCCATCCCGCTCCACACGGTCTTACATGTTAATAATATTACTCTCCTGCTACACTTTAACTAAGATCATGCCCAAAAAATGAATTACAAGGTCCACTTCCCATACATTGCATCAATTAAACAGGGTCCAGAACTACACTTACACCATACTTAAACTAACTTAAATTACATTTATATTACACTTATATGATACTTACACTAACTTATATTACACTTATATTAACTTATATTACACTTATATTAACTTATACTCATATTACACTTAAAAATTATGGCACTACAGTTTGCACTCATGACTTAACTGCCATACTGCACAACTAAACATATTGAAATTCTCAGTGTTTGGTTTAACAGTACCCTCAGTTAGGCCTCTCACGTTAGATCACTTGCTAAAACCGCCTCAAAGAAACTTGGATTATTGTACAGAATCCATAACTTCTTCGCTGACAAAGCAGTTAGCTGTAACTTGCAAGAATCACATGTGCTTTCAGCTTGAATATTGCTCACCTTTAAGTGTGGATGTTCAGAGGTTGCACTAAAACGATTGGACAAAATTCAGAACACAGTGTATAAGAGTAATTATTAATCTTGCAGTTAGAAATGGAGTACCTCTTCTACAAGTAAGACTGAATGTTGCATTATTTTACAGATACTGTGCAGTACTTTTATGATAATGCTTGAACAATATTGAATTTGTTGTGGCACCTCCACATTTTCCCCTTTGTATACACAGGCATGTGGTTTGCACTCATGACTTAACTGCCATACTGCACAACTGCTTGTCTGGATTACATTACAGTATTCCCTGAACTGCTTCTCTTTGGAATTTGCTTCCTCCAATTAGCTTCCTCCCAGACTTCAACCTACAGCAGTTCCAGTCCAGCTGTGTCAGATTTATTCTGAATGGAGGATACCTGTAATCTGGTGTATGTATTTTTATAAAATTTGTTTTTCCTTCCTCAATTCATCTTTAACCCCAGATCATGACCCTGGAAAATAGTACCGTACCACCACCCATGGTAATGATCTTGTACACATTTAAGGAAATTAAATAAAAATACAAAATATGCATTGAACAGATCTTAATTTTTCTATTTTTATCAAAAGCTACAATCTTTTCTTTAAAGAATAATGAGATATCATCATCATCTTCATTTTTCGTCCTTCTGTTCCCATTCAAACTGGGGTTGGACATGCAGTGGCTTTTCTCCACTGCTTCCTGTCCTGGATTAAATCTTTTCCAATACCCAGTCTTTCCATATCTTGCATTACAACACTTTTCCAGGTCTTCTTAGGACTTCCTGGCAGTCGACGTCCCTCCACTTCCAGTTCCTCTGCTATTCTCACACAGCTCCCTTTCTCACTCCTCCTCATGTGACCAAACCATCAAAGCCACTTCTGCCTCAAGATGACATCGAGATCCTTCACCCTGCATCTCCTGGCTACCTCCTTACTCAAAACTCTGTCCTCCCATCTCACTCCCGCCATATATCTTAACATTCTACGATCAGTATTCCTCAGAACATTCGTCAGTCTATCTGTCAAAGCCCATGTTTCAGCATCATATGTCAATACAAGTCTAATGCAGGCCTCATATATTTTACTTTTGTGTCTCAGTGGTATGTGTTTGTTGACCAGTAGGCTAGCTGTTTCCTTCCACTTTAACCATGCTGATGGCACTCTTGTTCTGACTGATCTCTCCACCCCTGCTTCACAGTCCAATACATCTCCTAGATAGCAGAACTGCACTTCCTGTAGTGTGCCCCCAGTCACCTCTAGTACATCCTCTGCTTCATCTCCCTCTGCCTTTCTTCTTATGCAGGCTGGGCAGCAAAAATTTTGCACTCCACTCAGATTCTGCAGACCTGAACACCATCTGTGGCACCACTTTCTACACTCCTTGCACAACACTGAGTTCACTCCTGCTCCTCTGCCACAGCATCCACATGGCCATTTTCCTGACTGTATTCTTTCTGCTGGTTTTTTGCCTGTCACCATTACCTTTGTCTTATCCATATTTATTTTCATTCCCCTCTTCTCCATTCCATTTTTCCATCTATTAAACACTTCCACCACTTCTTCCTTAGTCTCTGCTGTCAGCAATAGGTCATCAGCATACAGCAATTCCCATGGGCCTTCCTCCCTACATTCCCGGGTTGCCTCCTCCATTACTATGTTAAACAGCAATGGACTGAGTGCTGAACCTTGATGTACCCCAACTCCTATTGCAGAATTTCCTGATGTTTGTGCTATAGTCTTGACTTTTGATCTTGTATCAATATAGAGATACATGACAGCTGCACTGAGTCTCTCAGGCAGACTCAGTCTTCTCAAGGCCCACTCTATAACTCTCCTTGGTACTCTGTCAAAAGCTTTTTCCAGGTCCACAAACACATGGTACAAGTATTTCCTCCTCTGTTGAAACATTTCCTGCAACTGTCTGATGATGAATATTGCATCTATTGTGGATTTACCTGCGCAAAATCCAAATTGTCGGTTATCTGTCTTCACTATCTGAAATTTGAAAAATAGAAAAAATATTTGTAAAATGTGTAAAAAGCTAAGAAAAAAAAAATTCCTCTCTCTCTCTTGTGTCGTCTAACCTAAACCGCTTTTTACGGGACGCCAGTTGATCACTTTATGTCTCTTTCACACCTGAAAACTGTAGTTTATCCCTGGAAAAAAATTAAAACAACCATTTTGTAACAATAGTACAATAACTACCTAACAGGAACAACACCTTTGGTCGATATATTGCACTTTAGCACTAGAAATGGACGGCAATGAATGGAGCCAGACGAATGCAACTCACACGGGTAGGAGACAACTAGCACTTAACACTGCTGGGAGGAGGGAGCCGTGTGCCTGCCTATTCGCCGGTGCAGGCAAACTGCGTGCCGCAGATCAAGATCTTTACCAAGGGTGGTGGTGTTAAAAAAAAAAAAAAAAAAATGTTGCCAGCTGTACAGTTTGAGCAGTTTTACATGCTAACTGGCAAGGGGCCACCCACCTTGTTGGACTACAGTATCAGGTTAGTTTGGCTCCAGTGTCAATCTTTCAGAAATGTTCATCCCTACTGACCTAACCTAAATTAATGTAACCTAACCAAACTAACCCAAGTGGTTTTGGGTCCAGATCAACCCATTGCCCTCCGTAGGAAACCACCACTGACATCAACAAACCTAAGGTGATGCTCTTTAGTAACATTATTTCTGTAGAATTTGGGTGTTATAAATGAATTACGGGTATACAGTTGTGAAAAATAATCCCTGTCATAAAATTTTTGTCATTTGTTAAAGGGAATACTGCTCCAGTTTGTGCATAAAACATAAGCTGATCATTAAATTAATGGGCTTAGAAAGTTGTGAATATGTGTAATATTGAAGTTAGAAGTAATAGAACATCATTACAGTAAACTCTCAATAATCTGTTGTCATAGTATTCATTACTGCTGCTTCATCTCTATTAAAGCAATGTCCGATGCCAAAACGGGACAGGACCTGTGGTTCAGTGCAATGTCTGGCGTTGAGTTTTATCAACCGGCTCATAAACGTAGCCATCTTGCACAGTATTACTGTATTGCATCATTATTGTATTGTATGTTTAATTTTCATCTTTTACTCATGGGAAAGTTTTTAGGATAGGGGTATTGTGCAATATCTGGCATTTTGCTTTAACCAGCATAGGGCTTGGCAGAGTTAGGCTAGGCCAGATAATTGAGAGTTTACTGTATTTTCATTGAAGACCAAGCTGATTGGGATCTAATTAAACTATGAAAACAACATTCTTTGGTCCTAATTTTGGTACCATAGTTATTTCTGCAGAACTGGGGTGTCACATATGAATTAGCTGCTCTGTGATGAAACATAATCTTTGTTATAAGATTTTCAGTGTTGATGAATGGAAGCATAAAAACAAATGGCAAAAAATAAAAGTGCAATATTCATTGTGAAATCTTTCTTTCCTGTTCAGTCCTAGACGTAGCAATATGGTGCTAATGTATGTACTCTGCATAGTAGCTCTTTGGTATACTTTTTACACCATTTCTACAGTGATGCCAGCCTGATCCAGTCAATATGGGTGTGAGTGACTTGGTGTCGTCGCTATCAGACAACCCGTACTTCAGTGCTGGGTTTGGTTTGTTTGGGGTGGGTGCCGGAGCCGCTGTTCTCAGGAAAGCATATATGGTGAGCATATTTTGTACTGTTTACATGACATAGAATTATGGATATAGCTTACGATTTTAAGTACAGTACTTTTATTTTGAAGAGAGTAGTTACAATTGAAGAAGGCAGTCTTCCGTTTTTTTTTAATGGTAATTTCTAAACCCCTTCATGAAGATAAGATGTGTTGCTATGGCATCATTGTATCTCTGCTGACAGCACTTTAATGTGGGATGCTGATTGATCGGATTTTATACTTTATCCTTAGAAATGATCAGTAAAAATTAGAGACTTGGCTTCTTTGTTATTCAAGCTTTAAGCATACAGTGTGCCATAGCATCTAGTAATGTATTTGTATTAGCTGCCTAGGATTGTTACAGAACCTCCCTTGTAGGTTTATACTCTACAGTATTCTTTTACCTCTTAACTAGATGGGAATGATCCTGTTCCGGCGGCACTACATGACAACACTGGAGGTGCCTTGCCGAGATAAGTCGTACCAGTGGCTGCTGCAGTGGATTACGCTGAGGGGTGCGCGCAAGACTCAGCACCTCAGTGTTGAAACAAAGTTCCAGGAGATAGAGACCGGCAGGATTACCACACGCCATGACTTCATTCCCAGTGTGGGCGAGCATTTCTTCTGGTGTGCAGAAACTTAAGTTATAATATGTTGTCCATGGTGCAAAATGATAGACTTGAAACTTTTTAAGGTTGAACTTATGCCTCCATAAGAAGATTCATCTTAGGTTGGATTTTTCAAACTTGAGGGGTTAGATATAGCCTCCATTAAGTTCATTGCTTGAGGGCTATCTTGTAGTGAATAAATCATCTGGTAGCAGTTGTTGTAAAGTACAGAAAGACTTCACCTTATTGAAGGTGTTAAATAGTAACACCTCTTATTTGTAAATATGGTATTTAGTGTCTTTGGGTACCATAGCTTACTTTCTGATCAGTCTGAGTTTATAATATTTGTCATCATGTAATCATGCAGGATTTGATAGTAATGAATATACAGGTGGCCCTCCACATTCGCGGGGGTTAGGGGACACAGACCCCTCTGAATGTGGAATTTCCGCAAATGTTTGGTGCTCCCTTCTGTTAATGCCTGTACAGCCGCAAATCGCCCCCTGTGAGCAAGTGTGCACATACTGCACCCAGTAAACCATATCTGGGATCTGAAAGCAGCATAAAATATCACAAATAGTAACAGACCAACTGTATAAAAAGTTTAATAACATAAGTTGTGATTGGATATGGCTGTACAATAATCCCTTATTTTTCGCTGTACGGTAATTACGTTCTTGTAACCCACGTGAAAAGCCAAATTTGCGAATGCTCTTTTAACAACTGAATCTTGCTGTACTTGTGTCCACCATGCTACCCGTCACACAGTCTGTGTCCATACTCATCCGCAAATACCTTCTTACAAGATTGAAAGTACATACTCCATTATAAAGTAAAGGAAATACGTAAACACTATACTGTAATACACAATTATCCAAATATTTATTCACAAAACAGTACAATATAAAAAAAAAATGCAGTAATTGGTGATAGCAAACACTCGCATGGTCGCATCTCCCCCCAATCGCACGGTCTCACCTCCCCCAACCACTGCCAGCCACCAACGCCACTCAAAGACTCACAGTCTGACAGAGAAAGCGAATTTCCCATCATTACACCGCAAATTAAGCAGAAATGATTAAACTTGTTACTTTGGAAATATTTTTTTTGCTCAGTATCACGTACTGTACGTAGTTAGTATTAGTAGTTTAATGCTTTTATTTATACAGTAAACCCTTCACAAGTCAAACTTTTAGAAGACGGAATCTTTGGTCAGACGAACTCAGACCAAGACCACGTATGTAGGTAGGTCGAAATGAGGAGGTAGGGGGAGAAATGGCGCCAGGCGGACACGTGGTGCCAGTCTGTTGCTTGCCTTTGGAGACGTGGTGGCGCCATTCTTACTGTCCTCTAGTGCTAAGAAGTGCTCTCCTTTTTTTGCCTTCTGCCTTGCCATGGAAGGTTCAAAGCATAAAAGAAGTGATACTGGCACCTCTAGTCGTAAGGAAATGAAGCTAAAAAAAAAAAAAGTGTGTGCGTGTGACTTAGTGTTAAGTGATCATGATTAAAGTTCAGTACGATTAATACTGCAAGTGTTACATTGCAGTCTATTTTTGTGATTACATTTAACCCTTTCGCGCACGGTAAGTTTTAATAAGTTTCTTGGCTCATGATTTTATTCCCCCCCGCGCTTCAGTGCCAGCCCGCGTGACGCAAATTCCACGTATTCTCGCCTCATTTTCGCCACCCAAACCTCAAAATATTGCCATGAAACCTACATCGTCTTATTCGCCGATGTTTGTTTTAGCTGACATGCAAAAAAAAAAAAAAAAAAACGAATAAAAGTACATTAGGCCACCGTGACTAAACATTTTGGAACATGCATCTCACTCCCAACATCGTCGTTCGAATGTTTTTCATCATACAGAAAAATTTTATTAGAAGTTTTGATAGAGAATTTCATTAGCTTTCAAATGAGGTTTGTNCGGTTGTGATGTGATTTGTAGGTTTCGAGAAAATAGCCAAAAACTAAAAGCCATTTTTTTAAAAAATTGTTTTTTTTTTTTCAGGGACCTCTAGCTCAGAAGTTTTCTCACCCACCTCATGTTTTTATTACATAATCTTATGTAGAATTTCACGAGCTTTCTCCTGATAACCGTTATATTTTGATACGCCTCATAGTTCCCGAGTAAATCGCACAAAACTACAGGGTACTCACGGCCGCAGTGCACTTTCCTCTTGGACAGACAAAAACCGTTATAATTCCGCCTATGTAACAAGGACTTTTCATTATATAAATTATATAGGTATGTTTTATTCATACGTAGAATTCACTGATCTTTATCATGGTCCTTACAGGAAATCGATTAGCCCAATAGTTATCGAGCAAACGGAGGTCAAAGGAAGGTGTGAGGGAGGAGGGAGTGGTGTAACCCCGCCACAGTGAACACTTTATCGCTGGTAGGCCTAACGGCTGATAACGAACAACAGTGCTTTTCTAGTTATAAATCTATGTCCCACCAACATAATCATGTCAAAATATGCTCACAAATAATCTATTATAACACTGAGTCTAACAGGGGCTTTGCCTCGGGCGGGAGGAGGGAGAATTAGTAAGATTTAAAGGGACACACTCGTGCGACCTCACAGCTTGCCTGCTTGTCAGATACTGCTCTGCCTAGCTCCGGACACCCCCGCTATATTCCTGACAGTGTGGCCAATGACTTGCCTCGGAAGAGACACGTGGCCGCTAGAATGCACCCAAATTTCACGCAAATTGGCCAAAAACTTTATTTTTGGTTAATTTTTTTCGCTTTAAAACGCGATTTGCGTCTGTGTGCGTGAGCACAACCCATCATATGTAATGCGAATCGCGTTACCGTGCGCAAAAGGGTTAAGTTTAGCTCTTAATGTAGAGTGAAATAAATACTGGGTACTGTTTAGAATTTACGTTAAAGTGTGAACTCAGCCACCTCCACCACCTCCGTCTCCAAAACAAACTGCCGACGGATTTGTACTGCTTCTAACGAAAGGTAAATTAGGTGCATGGAATTGTTCCTTTTTTGTCTTTCTTTATTCATTTATACACTGTATATGCTCCTGTACTTTAGTGTTGAAAAGACAAGTAATAAGTATTGCTTTTGCAATTTTGGGGGTGAAAATCCATCTCCAACACATGCTGCCAACGGGTCTGTACTGCCTGTCTGCCTCTGTGAATGATTTTCTACCAATTAACCACTTCAGTACCGTGATGTCTATTTCTGCTTAATTTACGCTTCCTCCAGCCGATATTATGGCACTCAGGACTGGACTCACGTGCTGAAGGGGTTAACGAAGGCTGTACCAACCCTGTGCACTTCCACAGATCCTCCCTACACTGAATAAAATTGTCTGGTGGCACCAAGAACAAAATGAAAATACACCCAGCACTGAAGGGGTTAAAGGTATATTAAATGCACTAAATTGTTTTTTGTCATAACTTATTTATTTACAGGCTATATGCTTCTTCAATTTAGTGTTGAAAGGACAAGTAATAGGTATTGTCTTGGCAGTTTTGAGGGGTGAAAATTCTGTAAGACGGAAAATTCGGTAATTCGAACCAGGGTAGAGCCCTATATAGTTTGACTTGTGAAGGGTTTACTGTATATGTATTTTTTTTAACATGCACTGTATAAAACTTTAATTTACATCTATAAGTACAGTAATATTTTTAGTTAATGTTTGTTTTACCACTTTACATACCTTGAGTTAAAGATGATGAGTTTCACTCAGAGACATCTGACGAGGCAGGGAAGGTAGGATGGGGTTCATCAGCTAACTCGTCCTCCATGCGTGGTGAGGCAGGAGAGGATGAGTTGCCAGATGTTGATGGTGGGGCAGATGCAGGGCTATGTTGGTTTTTCTTCAAGAGAAACATAGTTATTGGGAGCTGCTCCCTTTCACACTTCATCTCCTTCATTATTTCATGGTAGGGAGCAAACACAGTTTCCATCCTATTCTTCACTTTTATTGCCCTGTCCAGCAATGGGTCATACGACATTAGCAGGGAGATGGTATGCCTCATACTGCGAGTTATTTCCCCAAGCTAGATTTCTCTTCCTCTTCATCTTTCTCTTCTTCATTGTGCAGTTCTTCCAATTCTTATATTGTTAGTTCTTCTTCTGCATTCCCCAGCAGTTCCTCCCAAATTTCATTTTCTTGTAGGTCAGAAAACCCTTCATCTCCGACAGTCCTCGAGAGATTTTTAATTCTTACAATTTCAGCATCAGGAGTTGGGAATCCTGCTAAGTAATTCACGTCTGAAGGCCACAAATTCTTCCAGCAGGAGTTGGCGCAGCTAGCAGAGAGTTCTTCATTTCTTCCATCACATTTTGATGTCATTATCTCATAGCTTGTCTAATCATGGCAAAACCTCGTGCCATGTATTTTGCCTTGAACACAGAAATGATGCCCTGATCAAGTTGCTGAATGAGTTATGTGGTGTTCTTTGGTAAAAAACTACCTCAGTGTTGGGATGTGCAAATTTAATTGATTCAGGGTGACCTGGGCAGTTATCTGTTGTCAGCATCACTTTAAAGTCTATCCCCTTTGCCCTCAGGTATTTTTCTACCTTGGGAACAAAACAGTTATGGAACCAGTCACTGAACAATGCTGCTGTCATCCACGCTTTCTTGTTATGATGATAAAACACTGGTAGCTGATTTAAGTCTTTCCCTTTAGGTGCATGTGGTCTTTTAGCCCTGTATAGCAGCATAGGCTTGATCATAATTATGACCAGTTGTGTTCCCGCAGAATAGCAGTGATACTCTGTCCTTCTGAGCTTTAAATCGTGGTGCCTGTCTCTCCTCTTGAGATATAAAAGTTTTGCTTGGCATTTTTTTCCACCACAGCCCAGTCTCATCGGCATTGAACACTCGTTCTGGCAGATACTCTTTGTCTGTCACTAATTTTTCAAATTCTGCTGGATACTCCTCTGCTGCCACATGATCAGCAGAGGCTGATTCGCCAGTAATCCTGAGATTATGGAGTGAGAATCTCTTCTTAAAGTTCTCAAACCAGCCCTTGCTAGCCATAAATGAGTGCTTCCCGTCTCTCTCTCTCCTTAACTGAAATGACTGTATAAAACCTTGGCCTTTTCTCTGATCGAATTTGTGTCAACAGGAATATGTCAGCGGTTAAAATCTTCTATCCATATGTTGAGCACGTTTTCCATTTTAATTAGAGCATTATCATGAACATGTTGAGACACTTTTGCTGATGTTGATACACAGCTAGCAACTGCATGTCTTATCCTTTTTCACTTTTCTTTATGTAACGCAGTGTCGACTCGTTCACTCCATACTCACAACTACCTACGGCTTAGCTCATGCCACTTCTTAGCTTGTCCCATAACACAATTTTCTCTTTTAGGGTCATAACTTTTCTTGATCGTTTCATCACTTTGGAGTTCTTACTAGTTATACTCCTAGCCTTCAGTGAGGGTAGCCTATGTCCTGGGGCCATGTGGAAAGCATGTTGGATGCAAGAGGCTTGTATCACAGCGCACGTACAGTGCACCAAGCAGGTGGGCAGGCAGACATGGACTGAGGGATGCGGGCCCCTTCAGGGCAGCGCGGGGCTGCGTGAAAGAGACAGAGGATGGCACGAGTTTACTGGAAACAACGGGAATTTCAAATCTTTTTGTTTTCCTTATATTGACGGATATTTTAGTTGAATTTGTTAATGCCAAGGAAATATGCGAGAGGGCAAAACTGGAAAAAAAAATCCGCGAAAAATGTGGGATTACTGTACTAAGTTAGGGGAAATCAATACCTGGTGACTTCCACAGACTCCCGTGACTGAGTGCGTTTCATGCACATCCACGTGAGTGTGGGCAAGTCATCAGCTACATATTTACCCCAACTTCTTATAACTATACCCATTAAATTCAGAGTTAACTCACCACTGTCCCTGAAGTTTTGGCGGACGAACTCAGGATGGGTGGTTGCAGCTGCTCTAGGGTCTGCGCTGGTGCTTGGGGAGTCGTGGTCAGGAGGTGGACTGGTCATGTGGTATAATGACTTTGCCTTTGACCGAATCGCATTACTGTCTGCAGGATTTCCTTTCCTGCTCTGGTCATTTATCCACACAAACAATGCATTTTCCATCTTAGACATCGCAATGTCTCTCACGTGTGACACTTGCTTGGCTGAGGGTGACGCAGTGGATGCCAGCGCCTTCCGGATTTTTGCCTCATTTTTCTTTATGTATCTCACTGTGCTGTCGTTCATGTAAAAAAAATTTCCATCCGCAGCATAGCTCATACCTTCCCTACACCTGTCCAGCAATTTCACATTCTTCTCATCACTTTCTTTGCATGTTTCGGGGTGGGCTCACCACTAGGGGATGCGTGATGCTAGAGGCCCATGCTTGCAGGACAACACAGACACACATGGGACAAAGTTATCACAGGTAAATCGTACAGTCGGGCGCTAATTCACTCACCTAATAGCACAGCAGTACACTTGTTAGCTTTGAACATGTGAGAGCACAATTATTGGGCAAAATAACGAAATTATGAGAGGTTTGGCATGGCAGCTTAGGGGCAGCGAAGCAACCGCGACAGTGGCAGGACACAGACTGAGGGAGAGACAGAGGAGAGTGGGAGCGCGGTAGTTTGGTGCAGGCTTGGTTTGGCGTGAAATGACTGGCGAGTGTCCGCATTTCTACATTTTGCGGCCACAATCGGAATCTTGGCTCCACAGAGGGGCAATCCGCGAATCTGCGAGACCCGCGAAAGTTGAATCTGCGAATGTGGAGGGCTGCCAGTACTGTATGTATTTGAAATACTGAAATGAGTGATGATTCCTTTAACTTTCCTAGACCCATGGTACTGCCAGGGTATTTCTTATTTGCTGTATAATTATCAGATTATCTTATTACACTGCTTGGGTACTTAGTCTTGCAAGACACATCTGAAAAGGGGAAGTATGGGATTGACTGTTACCATTATTGTTTTAACCTCATCTTTCCAGTGATATACTTTTTTAGTTTTATTCCTGATACTTCGAGATTATTTATTTCAACTTAGAGACATTTTAACCTGGAAAAGTAAGATATAGCTTTCATTAACCCATTCAATACAAAAGGATATTCTGAAATTGAATAAAAGTCTCTGGAAGTAGCTAGAATATACACTCAATCCTTGAGTAACACGTGGTTGAGTAACACGTTTTTGTTCTAACGCGCTCGGCATAATGAGACAAGTCATGTCAACACGCAGAAAAACTTGAGCTCACACGGAAAGTCAGCTGGCCTGGCAACAAAATTTGAAGGTCGCTGGTGATGATGTCACCCTCTAAACTCTGGGTACCTTTCCTGGGTGCATATTTCCATTCTGTATGGGTATTTATCTCACTACCACTGCCAGCCACCTCAGCCAAGCAGCCCTAGTTGGATAAGTTAGGTTCGGTTGATGAGAAAATTTTGCCTTTGAAACACAATGAGCATATTTTCGAGAAAAACCTATGGTTAGTTCTGAAATGACTGGGCGAGCATCGTTCCTGGTTGAAGGTTCTCGGTGGTGAGATGATGAATACGCATACAGAATGGACATATGCTTCCTGAGCACACTCAAGGCCGAATGGTTTGATGAAGTTTATGGGTTTTGCAATTTCAGGGGACGAAATGGAACGAAAATTTATGCTAATCAGAAAAAAAAAATCATCCATGTGTTCTCGTTAAGGTTCAGTTCCACATTCTTTGTTCTATTTCATGCTTCCCAACACATTTTGGACTGACTGAGCACATGGTTATCAGTCCTTTCTCATGCCTCACCGAGTTCTTACCCCACACTCAAAATGGGTTTTCAGTTTTAAGGGAGGAAATGGAACGGAGATATTTGCTAATTAGAGAAAAAGTTACAATTTTTTCCATGTATTCTTGTAAGTTAGCATTCAGTTCCACATTCTTCTTCCAATTTCGTGCTTCCCAACACATTTCCAACTAACTGAGCATACGGTTATCAGTCCCTTCTCATGACTCACCTAGTTCTAACTCATGCTCATAATGGGTTTCGCAGTTTTAGGGGACAAAATGGAATGAAAATGTTTGCTAATTAGAAAAAAAATACTTTCATCCATGTGTTCTCATAAGTTAGTGTTCAGTTCCACATTTTTTGTTCGTTTTCGTGCTTCCCAACATGTTTTGGACCAACTGAGCATATGGCTATCAAGTCCTTTCTCGCATCTTACTGACTTCACTCAATCATATGGGTTTTGCAGTTTTAAGGGATGAAACTGAACGAAAATGTTTGCTAATCAGAAAAAAAATATTCTGTCCATGTGCTCTCGTAAGTTAGCATTCGGTTCCACATTCTTCGCTCTTCTTCCTGATAGTCTTATACTTTTTGGAATACTTCTGGGTGGTAAATAAACGTTTCATGCCAAATCTGTTTTCCCATTGTTTTTAGCTGTGTTCCACTGTGTCAGCTCGTTTGACTCGTCAGGGTTACGGCGAAAGGGCCTGTCCTAACCTAAGTGTTTAACTAAACTTGACCTAACCTAGCTTAACTATTCCTATTAACCCATTCACATACCAATGATGGGCTGGGCAGTTGTTCATTTGTCAACCTCTGATGTCAGTATGACGACTTTGCCTGTCATCCAAAGTAATCTGTAAAGAAAAATTTAGGGAGTCGTAATTTTTTTTGGATGATGGGCAAAAGTGGGCGGAGCTAAGCCTGCCATAGCTGAAGCGTGCATGCTCACTTGGTTAGTTGGCTCAGTGTTGTATGAGGGTCCATACAAGTAGGATGTACACCTCTTGACCTCCCATCGAACACTTTTGCTCTGTTTTCTCTCGTAATTTACAGGGTTATTAAGAAAATACAACAAATTATGCAATATTGGAAAGGAAATTTATTCTGCTACATATTGAAGCAAAAAATTTTATTATATCATGAAAAGGTTTTCTTTTGGCAAATATTTTTTTAAAGGAAAGTGTAAAAGTTTAGCTTGTCAGCTAACTTCTACTCACCTTTTTTGCATTTTATTTTAAATACAGTAGGCGCAGAAAGTATTGACTTTTTTTGCTGACGTCATTCTTTTTCGCGTTAAGTGAAGTAGGGTCAATACTACCCTCCTCTGTGATGCGAACTGAGCTGACGCTTTTTCAGCGGGAGCTGGCAACCCTGCTTGATAGGTTTGGCACCACAGGAGCAGGCTCAATAATGTTTGGGCAGCCACAGGAGGAGGATTTTCTCTGTGTGTGATGCACCACGAGGGCATGTTTTGACTCAAATAGCACAGTTATTTGGTTACCTACCACATTCTCATCATGCCTAAAGTAACCACTAGCAAGGACAAACATGTGGAAGTGATTACTTTATACAAAGCTGGCCACAAACTCCCATTTATTGCATATCAGATGGTGTTAGACTGAGGACAGTGCAGAGACTGGTGAAGCGGTTCAAGGACAGTGGGGAGGCCATTCCTCCCACTCCACTTCCCAAGCCTGGGAGACCTCGTAAGACAACCTTCAGGACCCGTCAGCTGATCTCAAGGCAAGTTAGCAAGGATCCAAGGCTAACAGCATGGGATTTAAAAGAAAAGAACCCACAGTTGCTGGCAGATGTGTCTGTCAGAAGTGTGCAGCAGCTGTTGCATGACGATCTGGGCTACAGGAGTTTTTGTGCTCGTAAAAAACCACTGCTAACTGCACTTCAGAAGAAAAAGAGAGTAAATTTTTGTAAGAAATATCTTGCCTGGAGTGAGGAGCAATGGAAAACTGTGCTTTGGAGTGATGAGTCAACATTTACTGTCACTGGTACCCCTTCATCACGAGTGTACCGCAAACCAGGCAGTGACCCCCTGGATCCTAAGTACACTTCCAAGTTTGTTAAATACCCAGCCTCACTCATGGCTTGGGGCTGCTTTACATATTATGGTGTTGGTAGGTTGGTGATTCTACCTGCAAATGAAAAAGTGAAGGAGAACAATTATTTGGAGCTCTTATGTGATGTTTTAAGTGACTCTTTTTGATAAAACCAAGGCAAGAGTATTTATGCAAGATTCTGCCCCTGCACATGTTGCAAAGTCAGTGAAACAGTGTCTAACAGACTGTGAGGTTCCCTTTATTCGAGATTGGCCCGGAAACAGCCCAGATATCAATCCCATTGAGAATTTATGGGCGCACATGAAGCGGCAGCTGCATAGTATGGACACATCATCTTTGCCTAAACTTGAGGCTGCAGTCAAGCAGCTATGGAGCAGTTTTAGTCCATCTGTTCTGCAAAACTACGCCATCAGTCTCCCCAGACGCCTTAAGAAGATAATAAAGGTGAAGGGGAATGCCAGTAAATAGTAAATTCAATGGTGAGTGTTAATTTATTTGTTTATCCTTGCTAACCACAAGAATGTTTTCTTTTTTTTTAAGATGGCGTCAACACTTTCCGCGCCTACTGTATATTACCTCTTTGAACAATGTATTACAGAGAAAATCTCTTCACCTTCAAAATGATGAATAGTAACTTTCCTACGAGCGTTAGAAGTAACCTATCTCTACGCGACTTGTGAAAGCTCTTGAGCAAGAGTTGCGCGCCACAGCCAGAATTTGCTCGCACCCCTTACCTAGTATCCAGCTGGGAAATTGGGAGACGAAAATCACCTTTAAGTTTGTAAAGACAGTCAAAGGTACGAATTAAGGAACATGATGATAAAAACTGGGAAGTTTTTCAGCAGGAAACGGTAATTTACCACCCTGAAAATAGTCAGAAAAGTACAGTAAACAAACTGGAGGAATATGAATTGAATTGGTAAGGTCCTTCTACTGCTTTAAGTAAAGTGTACATTTGCTGAAATGGCAAAAAAGCATGGCATGAATGAATGCACCATCATAACGATTTGGAAGGACCGAGAGAAGATAAAGATCATGTGTGGGAAGTGATGCTAACCTGGCAGCTGTGAAAGTTTGTGTTGCCCTGAAGCTGACCGGGAAGCTTATAGGGCGTTATGTGGAGCGTCAGGGACAGAAAACTCTCACTTTAACCCCTTCTTACCACCTTACCCCACATAAATTACCTTCACTTATACACACCATCAGGCAAACAGTGAAAGAGACATAACTCTTGTTATTAAGAATGTCAGGGGTATTAAAAATAGCATTAACAAAACAAAAGTCGGGCTGGGTATCCTTGTGTTGATACATAGCTTCCTGGCACTTTTCCCCCACCCCCCACCCATAATGTTGTCAAAGTATCACTTTCTCTCGTATCATATGGCCTTCGGGAGAGATGTTAGGCAATATGGTTACACTAAAATTTATGGGTCTGGCAGTGTTAGGGGATGAAGTGGAACGAAAATGTTTGGAAACCAGATAATAAAAGTACTCTTTCATCCATGTGTTCTCGTGAGTTAGCTTTCCTTTTCACATTCTTCGTTTGGTATCGCTCTTCCCAACAAATTTCATACTGACTGAGCGGTTTAGCCGTTTGTTTAGTCCATCCAAAATGTGTTGGGAAGCGTGATATCAGACGAAGAATGTGAAGCTGAATGCTAACTCACGAGAACAAACAGATGAAAGTAATTTTTTCTGGTTAGGCCAAATTTTCGTTCAATTTTGTCCCCTAAAACTGCCAGACCCATAAATTTTCATATAACCACAAGGCCTAAGGTCTCTCCTGAAGGCCATATGATACGAGAGCAGGCGAAACTTTGACAACAACATTGGGGGTGGGAGGCAGGAGGAAAATACCAGGGAGCTACGTATCAACGAAAGGGTACCCAGCCCAACTTCTGTTTTCGTTAATGCTACAGTATTTTGTATACCATTGATGTTTTTAATTACAATAGTCATATCTCTTTCAATGTTTTACCTGATGGTGGGTGCAAATGGGGGTAATTTATGTGGGGTTAGGTGGTAAGAAGGGGTAAAAGTGAGAATTTTGGGAACTTGCCAGAACACATTGTACCATTATACATGTAAACACGTGGTCTGAGTGATGCGGATTTAAGTACCACGGTCCTTGTCCAGTCCCTATTGCCCGCGGTACTCGAGGTTTGAGTGTATATATGTACAATACCAATCAGATTTAAGGGGTTTAGTGTTTATGGTCACTTGTCAGGTATGGCGGGACTTGGCTAAAGGTAGAGCGAACACGAGAACAGCACACCCTAGACCTTCAGCATGGTACCCCCTGGGAGACTGTTACTCTTACTGCATTTGGAAAGCAAAAGCAACTTTTTCTCAATATTATTCAAGAAGGTGTGTGTTATCTGTAACTTATGTAAATGTTCATAGTTTTCCTAGTCACTCATATAAGTTTTGTTTCACATATTTATCTTTTGGGATTGGAGAAACAATACTACCCATGAATTCCTTCATATTGTAAATGGTGGTAGTGGTAGATGGGGACACTCACCATCCACTCACTCAATGTGATGCTGCTCTCAGGTGACTGCCCTTTCCTCTCTTCTTTTCTTCTTTCTGTTTCTTCCTCGTCTGTCTTTCTTTCCTTTATTCCTTCCTGTTCCTCCTGTCTGCGGGTGACTCTACACTGGATGAAAGCCAAATGGTTTCTTGTACACCAAGAAACCATTTACTGTGCTGAGTCATAACCATATAACCAGATTATGATGCCTGGTGGTTTCGTTTCATTTTTGAAGGCTCAAACATGCTTGCATGCGTCGGCCTTGGTCACCTAATGGCAGCTCTTCACGCTGCTCGATCCCTGGCAGCCTCTCTGTTCAGTCCCTTAACCCTTAAGTCACACTTAATGACCTCGTCCCATGTCTTTCTCAGTCTACCCCTCCCAACCCCTCCCCCAGTATTAACACCTCTCACCCTCAGTACCCAATTATCATCCCCCATCCTCTCCACATGTCCAGACCACCTCAGCCTACCTCTCCTCATCACAACACCAATACACTCCAGTCCCATCCTACCTCTCAACTCTTCCATCGCAAACCCAGCCCCCCAGGCCTTGCACGCAGGGACGCACATCCACCTATTCATTGTCATTTCTGTACGTTCAAACCTGCAAATATCCTCTTCCTTTACTGCCCAGGTCTCACTACCAAACAGCATCACACTCCTAACACATGCTGCATACAAAGACCCCTTAGCACGTAAGGAGAGTCCTCTCAATGTCAGGAGAGGCAACAGCTCCCTGAACTTCTTCCAACCACTTCCCACCCTAGCAACCGAGCTAACTCCAGCCCCACCTCCGGCACATAACATGTCTCCCAAATAACGAAACTCCTCCATGCACTCAAGAGACTCACCTGCAAGTTCAACCCTCTCATGCCTAACAATCTCCACCTGCTCTCCCCGACACGCCGCACACATGAAATCAGCATCATCTCGCAGTCTACCTCTAATACCACTACACCTCATGTGCACCCATTTATCACAAACACTACACAAGATGGAATTACTCCCCACACCCTTGTGGCAAACTGCACATGGCCACTTTCCCTTTCCTCTGATTGTACTGCCACCAACTCTAGATATCATCACATTTGTTTTATCTGCATTTACCCTTAAGCCCTTGTACCCCATACCATCTCTCCACTTCTTAAATCTTTCCTCTGCCTCCTTTTCATTCTCTGCAATCAACACCAAATCATCAGCATACAACTTCTCCCGTGGGAGTCCATCTCTGAAGTCACATGAGAGGGCTTCAAGCACCATGATAAACAACAAGGGACTCAAAACTGACCCCTGATGCACACCAACATTCATGGAAAACTCATTACTCAAAGCTCCATTCACTCTTACCTGGGTGCGAGCACCCATGTACATGGCCATAACCACCCTAACCAGCCACTCTTCCAACCCTAGCTTTCTCATTGCCCACTTCACCACCTCTCAAGGGACTCTGTCAAAGGCCTTTTCGAAATCAACAAAAACAAAATACAATTCCCTTTTCTTTCCAGTATATTTTTTTCTGAAGCTGTCGAACAGTGAATAGGCATCAGTGGTCCCCCTGCCTGGCATAAACCCAAACTGCATCTCATCGATATTCACTCTTTCTCTAAACATACCTTCTAGAACTCTCTCCATTACTTTCATTATCTGATCTAAGAGCTTTATACCTCTGTAATTTCCCCTTTCCAGGGCATCACCCTTTCCTTTGTACACATTTACAATTACACTCTTCAGCCAATCATCTGGAACAACACACTCATATTAATCATATTTATCAGGTCAGTGACTAACCTCACCCCAGTATCTCCTGAGGCCTTCAACATTTCGGCAGTCAAGCCAGACACACCTGCCGCCTTCCCCGCCCGCATCCTGCCTATTGCCTGACTCACAGTAGCAGCGTCAGTCAAAGGCCAAGGGACAAACACTGGATCAGCTGGCTCCAAACCTTCTCTATCCCAATCAAACTCCTCATTCAACAACTGGCTATAATGCTCTCTCCATGCATCTTTAATATCCTCACTGTTCACCACTACCCTTCCATCATCATTCTTCACACACTGCTCACCTACAATGTCCCAATTATCCCTCTTCACCTGATTTGCCACCCTAAAAATAATATTTTTCCTTTCTCCATGATTTAGATTAATCAAGTAAAAGTCTCTGGTTTGGTGGACAATTAAGGTGCTCCACCTGGCTTGAGCCTGTGCAGGTTTATATCCAAGGAGTGGTTGGGGTTTATTGCTTGCATAATGCCACCCAGGGATGAAGTGAGACTGGTAACTCACCTCTTAAATGTCTGGACCAGCTTGCTTAGCCATGGGCTTCTGCGCTTCTCATGGGGCAACACGGGATTAGATGATGATGGCACTTGGTGGTTTAGTGGGTAATTAAGGTGCTCCAGTCAGATTAAGCCTGTGCAGCTTTACAACCAAAGGGGGGTTGGGGTTTGTTGCTCACATAATGCTACTCAGGGATGAATGAGGCTGGTCACTCTCATAGCAAATGTCAGGACAAACTCTAGCCCTGGGCTCCTATGCTTCTCATGGGGCAACATAGGATTAGATGTTGGATGGATGAATGGATGGATGTAAATGGTGGTTGACATTTGGGTAATTACCATTAATCTATAAACATAGATGCAGCAATGGTTGATGCAAGTGGCAGCCATCTTGGCACCTGTAGTAGAATAGTGATGCAGTGTGCTTGGTACACAGTTTATGCATCTTTGGGGGTCAGATAATTCAGCACAATGGCATTGTGTACAGCGGTCAACTGCACAGACAGTTCAAGGACTGTGGGAGAACTTTTCATCGGTGAGTAGGCATGATAAGGAGTACTGTATGTAGTTTTTGTTTTTCGCGTATTGAATCACTGCTTATTGGGAACAATAAATTTGCTCCTAAGCAATCAAAACACTGAAGAGATCAACATCCGACAATATAACAATGAGGACACCCGAGATATGAATGTACATCGCGACCTTTGACCCGACCTCAGAGGTTGCCAGTCAGCGAAATAGAAAATTGCTTAACCCGTCGCATCCCGACCGATTTAGAAAATTGCTTAACCCATCGCATCCCGACCGATTTCCTACCTCTGATACCGAGCAATTACGGAAAAAATTTTTCTTTTGCTCAAACCTTCGCTTTTGGTGAGAAACATTGAGAATTCATAGAGAAATCGCCCTCCTGAGCCTATAAATGGTGCTACAGGTGATGAGTCAGCCTTACCTTTTGTACTTTCTCAAGGTATCTGGCCTCAAAGAAAATGAACTATGGGAGGGTAAACTAATTCAAGCCACCTTGAATTATGTATTTATTTATTTATTTGGTACGAATTTATGCGTAGTACAAGACTATATTGGTTTTCACACAATTATATAGGCAATAGAAGCATTGTTCAGTCACCAAACACATCCACATACGGCACCTTCCTTTATGACAATACCACTTCATCACTTGTGTTTGTTTCTTGCTCTAGCTTCTTTATTTCTTTGTCCTCCACCTCAGGAATCACTTTCACTGTGAATTTCGTCATTGGAGAGACTGTGACGCGACATGTCTTTACTGGCCAGGTCACTGCTAACAGGTGAATTGCCGAGTGTGGGGGGGAGGGGGGGTCAGGTGGGGCCAGGCAGTATCCCTTCTTGACAGCAGGTAGAGGAAGGTCTCCCACATATGCCTACCCAAAATCACCCGTGAAATTTGAAAATTGTGCAAATGACTGACCTTGCAATTGCCGTAATGTACAGGTACTTCGATGGGTCTAGCTGCGACAAAACGTTGCGACGTACCCACACGTCGATGGGACACCTCGGGTTAATGTGATGACCTGTGAGAACTGGAGGGCTATCGAATGACATTACAGTGGCTGTTCTACGAAAAATGGTGTAGAAAATGCATTTGATTTTCAACTTTTCTAAAGTGATCATATTAACCCTTTGATACATTTGCCCCCCATATAACCCCCCTTAAAAGCATCACCCAGGGATTTCACTTAGTGTGCCATGTCGTCTAGAGGGTTGCTATCAATGTGCCAATTTTCAGAGAAGACGGAAAAACGACTTCTCGGTTTTTCAGTGCTCATTTCACATGTATACACCCACTTGTAAGGATTAGCTGGGAGTACAATGGCAGCTTCCGTCGCTGTGTGATAGCTTCACCGCTTGCTTTGAGTCGTACGTAGCAACCGCACTCCATCTATAGAGCTCAGTGGTAATGACATTTTCAACTGAACAGAATCATGGTAATGACACTCTTTCAACTGAATAAAATCATCTGGCAGTAATTGGAATAGGATACTAGAGTTGTTCTGACCATGAGAATGTTAATGGTGATGATGTACTAACTCTCAAACTCCTGTGTTGAACTGCCAGCTGAATAAAATTGTTTTGCAGTAGGTGCAATAGAATATTAGTGTTACTGCAACCATGAGAGGGTTAAAAAAGGAACTAGAAGCCTCCCTCCATGCTCTGGCATGGGGATTAGTTGACCTCACTGCATGTTAGTTGTAGTACAACTTGACTTGTCTGCAGGAGGGAGGATATAAGACAGGTGCTTGTATTAGCTCTGATTCTTAATTCTCACCTCATCCTTAGGTGGGGAAAAAGGTATGGAATTTAATGCTTTTGATTTATTCTGACCACCACTTGGTGGTGGTGAAAGTCAAAGTTCAAGTGCAGTGGAGGAATAGGAGGGAAGGACAGGAGGAATTAGTAGTCCATACTAGGAGGGTAAAAAGGTTGAAAGAGGATGGAAAAAAGTCAGAATATAGGAGAGAAGTGGAGGAGCAATTAGGCAAATATGATTTGGAGCACATGGGGTAGGTGCATGGTGTGTGCAAGATACTCACAGAAGAAATTTGTGCGGCATGTGAGGTAATGTGTGAGGTGAAGAAAAGACAAAAGGGGGTGCAAGGAACAGCATGGTGGAATGATGAGGTGAGACAAGCTGAGGTGCAAAATGAAGAAAGCATATAGAGAGTAGATGGGAAGCAGAGGCATGGAGGAAGTTGAGAGATGGAAGAGAGAGTTATATGTACTGTAGAGAGGAAGGGAGAGGTGAAAAGAGAGAATAAGAAGAGATTGGATGAGGAATTTGGAAGGAATTTGAGTATAAAGTGGGGGGAATGGAAGAAAATGTTCTGGCGGGAGGTGAAGAGAGTTAAACAGGGTGATAAAGAAGTTAGTAGGGGAGTGATAGATAAAAATGGTAGATTAATGGTGGAGATGGGAAAAAAAGGAAGCAGATGGAGAGAAAATTTTAAGAAACTGTTAAACATGGAGAATTAAAGTGCAGTAGACCCCCCTAGTACACGCCTATATGGGCGGCAGAGGTGCTTGTGTACTAGGAATATATAAACTAATGGGAAAATTAACATATGGGCGTCACCCCCCCATCAGTAACGTTTTTGACCCGTTTGAGGGAAAATATCTAAGACATATACAGTACAGTACAGTAGGATCTCACCAGTACCATCTAATTGGTACCAGAAAATGACACCAATTAGATGTGGAGGTGGAGAGGGAAGCGGCTGGTGAGTCAGGTGGGGCAGTGGAGATGGAGAGGACGGCGGCGGGCGAGTCAGGGGAGATGGTGAGGGGAGGATCCTCCATCTCCTCCTCACTACTGCGCACATTCTCGGCAATTTCCTTCACCTCTCCTTGTTTGTCAGTTTCATTCCTCATCTTGTTATGAACATAATTGTAGTATAACAACTTGGCATTTGTGATATAACTGTTATTCATGTGAATCCAAATGTTATTATAGAAACAGGTGATGAGGGTAGTGCGTTGTGGAGAGGCAGGTGTGGCACTTGGAGTTCACACTGGAAAACACCGGTTTTGGGCAGTTTTTTCCTGCCGCCTTGCATTGTGTGGGTGTGACTCGCGTACTCTGGTTAGGAAGATATTAAAAATTATTAAAAATATTAAAAACGGGTCCTCACACATTAGGCGTTTTGCGTACTAGGGGGGTGTACTGTAATGTGACTATAAGTGTATTAGGAATGACTAGGAGAAGGAGGGAGGCAAGAAGGGAGAGAATCAGTGGGATGGAAGTAATGGAAGCAATGAAGAAAGTCAAATTTGGGAAAGCCCCAGGAATTGATGGAGTGTGTGGTGAAATGCTGAAGCATGGGGGAGAGGTAGTAGTAGAATGGATGTGGAAGATTCGCAGATTGGCCTGGGAGGAAAGTAGCCTTGGACAACTGGAAGTCAGGTATAATTTTTGCCCTGTACAAAGGTAAAGGAGAAAAAGAGGCATGTGGTAATCATAGGGGCATTTGTCTTAGTGTAATAAGGAAAGTGTATGGTAGATGATTATTGACAAAGTTAGTGAAATAACAACGAAATTAATTGGAGAGAAACAGGGAGGTTTTAGGAAGGGAAGAGGTTGTGCAGATCAGATATTCATCCTTAGGTCTTTAGTGGAAAAGTTTCTAGAGAAGGGAAAGAAATTGTATGTGGTCTTCATGGATTTGGAGAAAGCATATGACAGAGTGGATAGACAAGGAATGTGGAAAATATTACGAATATATGAAGTATGAGTTGCTGAATGCTGTGAAGAGTATGTATAAGGATGCTAAGGCTGGAGTGCATGAGCTGAGTGAATTTTTCTGTCTGAATGTTGGATTGAATCAGGAGTGTGTCATGTCTCCATGGTTGTTCAGTCTGTATATGGATGGGGTTATAGAAGAGATGCAAGGTAGGGCAGTGGATGTTTGTGGAGCCCTAATGAGAGAGGGCAGCATTTGGAAACTTTCTGTTCTGTTGTTTGCAGATGATACTTTATTGTTAAGGGTAGATGATGGGGAACTGGAAGGCTTGGTGAATGAGTTTTGGAGAGTGAGTAAGAAACGAAATCTAAAGGTGAATGGAGGGAAGAGTAAAGTTATCGTCTTCAAAAGAAATGAAGTCACTGAGTGTGCAGTGAGGATGGATGATGAGGAAATGGAAAATGTGAGTGCATTTAAGTACTTAAGTAAGGATGGAAGTTGAATGATAAAGTGCTTGAAAAGATGCAGCAAGGAAGAAAGGTTGCTGGTTCTTTGAAAGCAGTGATAAGAAATAAGGAAGTGACCATGGAAGTAAAAAAGTCAATGCATGATAATATTGTGATTCCAATTCTAATGTATGGAAGTGAAGCTTGGACCTTGCTGGAAGGACACAAGTCAGAAGTGAGAGCTGTGGAAATGAGTTATTTGAGAGGAGCATGTGGAGTCACATGCATGGAGAGACAGATTGACAAATGAGGAAATGATGGAGCATTGTGGTGTGGATTTGGATGTGATGGAAAGCTTTAGGAGAAATACATTGAGTTGGTTTGGCCATGTGGAAAGGATGAAGAGAAAGCATTAGGAAAAATACACTGAGTTGGTTTGGCCATGTGGAAAGGATGAAGAGAAAGCGTTAGGAGAAATACATTGAGTTGGTTTGGCCATGTGGAAAGGATGAAGAGCAAGAACGAGGAGAGTGTATGTGAATGAGGTGGAGGGGGAAGGGGGAGGCCAAGGATGAGCTGAAGGGATGGAGTGGGGAGGTATATGAGAGAGGGAGGTGTGGGCTAGGGGGAGGGCAGTGAAATGATGGGTGACTGGGTGATACGGAGGCGATTTGTTTGTGGCCACCCCTTACGGGATTAAGGCATCTGGCAAAAGATAGATAGATTTATTCTGTCGTAGATAGTTCAGTTTAACTTAGCACGATATCTTACCACCCTCTATATTGGTGGGTAACAAGACTAGCACAGTATGATGATTATGTGACAATTATTTTATGCTATACTCTATTTTTTTCCAGCTGATGATCCACTTTCGTGAATGTGGCACCTGCGCACTACTGCCGCATGATTGGTTGGTTTCAATTTCATACTTGAAGTATCATATTTACACGAAACAATTGTACCTTATATTCCAATCCTCGTAAATGCTATTTTCCATTGTCATTGTACTATGCAAACAGACATGAAACAACTATGTATCTGTGCTTCACCCAAATGGACAATGAATTTGAGGAAGTTGAATTGGAATTGAAATATTTATTGTTGTAAAAGGTACAGAGTTGCTGCATCTCTATTAAGAAAATAAATGTATATACTTATGGATGTATATCTATCTATCTATCTACTGCCAGACGCCTCAATCCCGCACGGGGTGGCCACAAACAAATCACCTCCATGTCGCTCTGTCCCCCGCCATTTCACTACCCCGCTCCCAACTCGCACCCCCCTCTCTCATATACCTCTCCACTCCATCCCTCCATCTCATCCTCGGCCTCCCCCTCCCTCTCGCCCCCTCCACCTCACTCACATACACTCTCCTTGTCAGTCTCACTCTTACAAATAATATGGAGTAGGTGTGATTCGTAATAAAGTCTGACATCTTGTGAGACGAGACACCTTGTTTTTCCCGCCTGGCCGTTTCTTGTGTCCCCCCCTCCTCTGTAGCTACTGTTCCATTTGCCTTCCCACTTCCACCACTTTACCACTGACAAAACAGCTAATTTGCTTAGAGTGGTACTATTGTCTAATGTAACAAGTGTCTAAAGTATAAAGATAACCTTTTATTTGCACTAACGCAGCCAAATGCGTTAAAAAAAAAAATGCAACAACTCTGTACCTTTTATAACAATAAATATTTCAATTCAAATTCAACTTACTGAAATTCATTGTCCGTTTGGATGAAGCACAGATACATACTCATTTCATGTCTATTTGTACAGTACAATGACAATGCAAAACTGCATTTATGAGAATTGGAATATAAGGTACAACTGTTTTTTGTAGGTATGATACTTCAGGTATGAAATTGAAACCAACCAATCACACAGCAGGAGTGTGCAGGTGCCACATTCACGAAAGTGGATCATCAGCTGGAAAAAATAGAGTATAGTAAGCCATATCCGCCCCTCGCCCGGTGATGACCTAGCAAGATGCCAGGAACCACTGTCTAACTCACTTCTTTGTTTCTTGAACATTTACAACCTTTCCTTTAATTTTCTCCCTGTTGAGCACCACCTCTCCACATCTAAATTTCACTTTCTCTTCCCTACTGAGACTCAGCTGTCTGAGGCAGCTGATAGCAAACCCTTCTCTGTATTCTCCTACTTTCTTTGTACTCATTTCAAAGCCAAAGGTGGCTGTTGCGTATATATACGCAATGGCTTATCTTGCTCTCGTGTTCCTGAACTTGATTTTCCTGAATTTTTTACTCTCTGGCTTCAGCTTTCCTGTCTGTTAGTGTGGGTGCACACGCACACACCTGCTAAGTCACGAGTGATGATGTCATCGGAAGGTTCCTGTGGTATGCAACCAGGAGCCTTGGGAGTTCACGTCGTGAGGCCGGTGAGTGTGGTTTGCCCAGTTCCTACACTGGTAGCAGAGCGTAGTTGCGAGAATGGCGTCGTGTTTGACCAAGTGGCCTCCAAAACTTGAAAATGATTCTACATATGAGAGCTGGAAAAAAGACATTGGCACTTGGTGCGAACTAACGGACCTAGCAACAGAAAAACAAGCCTTAGCTATTCACCTGTCATTGTCTGGAAGAGCAAGGGTGGCGTCTTCGCAGATTGAAACAGATGTTCTGAAGCAGAAGGATGGTGTTCAGACCCTGCTGAAAAAATTAGACGGTTTATTTCTCATGGACAAAGGACGTCGACAGTTCGAAGCGTTTTATGAGCTGTACAACTTCAGAAGAGCCAGTGATATGAACATTCGGGAGTTCGTGACAGAATTTGAGCATGTTTATTTCAAATTTACAAAGCAGGACATGGAACTGCCAAATTCTGTGATGGCTTTTATGCTCTTAGCTGCATGCAAACTTTCAGACAGTGAACAACAACTAGTGATGTCCGCGATAACTGAGGTGACATACGAAAATATGAAATCTGCCCTGAATCGTATTTTTGCTGGTGAAATTGGCAGGCAGAACGAGGTATCGGTGTCCGCCCGGGAGGTGAAAGACGAACCAGTATTTTGGAGTGACGAAGTTGAGGGTGAGGAAACGCTTTATATGCTAGAGGTACTCGACGAGGACGGAGAACGTTGCGGGGTGGTGCAATATGTGATCGATGTCGGGGTAGTGGCCAGTGTTCAACCGTATCTGCTAGGATTCCCCAACGCTCATCCACCGACAGGAGGCAGAACCCACTTGGGCCTGATGGAAAGGTATCAAGGTGTTTCGTATGTGATTCTAGATTTCATTGGGCACGTGACTGTCCAGATGCATACGAAAACGACGGCAGTTGAGAAGAGAATTCTGAACCAGTGCATCTGTTGTTATTTATGGGCTATGCGGATGATGCCGCTAGTAGAGGTAAGTCACAGACTCTAGTAGAAGAATCTAAGGGATGTGCTCTTCTAGACACAGGGTGTTCTACAACTGTATGTGGAGTTGAATGGATCAGTTGCTATCCAAGTGAGCTCACTGATTATGAATGTGATGCTGTAAGAGAAGAAGCGTCATCCTCAGTGTTTACCTTTGCTGATGGTGTCACAGTTTCTTCCCTCAAACGTGTTACTCTGCCTTGCTACATTGGAAACATGCGTGCTACCATCGTGACTGATGTTGTGGACTGCAATATTCCCTTGCTGTTGAGTAGACGTTCCATGAAAAAAGCAAAAATGTTGATTAACCTTGGAACTGACCAGGTCAAAATTTGTGGAACTATCATTGATTTAAAGTCCTTATCTTCAGGCCATTACTTACTTCCAATTTCCTTATGACTAGATCGTGAATTTTGTGAAACAATCATGTTGGCATCTCGTGGGAGTGATGTAGAAAAAACCGCTTTGAAGCTTCACAGGCAATTTGGACACCCAACATCAGCAAAACTAATTAAACTGATCACAGATGCGGGAATTAAAAGTTCAAAACTGGAACAGGCTGTCAAGGCTGTATCTGATGCTTGTACAGTCTGTTGCAGATTTAAAAATGCCAAGCCCCGACCCATAGTCAGTTTGCCCATGGCGTCTAAGTTTAACGAAGCCATAGCCATGGATTTAAAAGCTTGGGGAAGGCAATATTTCTTAGTCCTTGTTGATATGGCAACCAGGTATTGTAATGCGATAGTAATCGCGGATAAGTGTGCACCCACCATTATCAAAGGAATATTTCGGAGCTGGATTGTTGTGTTTGACACACCTAGAAAAATTCTTACAGACAATGGCTGTGAATTCAGTAATGCGAAAATGCAAGCATTGGGAGAGGCCTTCAATATCAAGATCATGACAACGTCTGCAGAGAGTCCTTGGAGCAACGGAGTCTGTGAGTGTCAAAATGCAGTCATTGGTGACATTGTTAGGAAGATAATGGCTGATAGCCAGTGTGAATTGGATATGGCCTTGGCATGGGCAGTATCGGCAAGAAATGCTCTCACCAACTCAGCAGTGATGAGAAGAACAATGTTGTCCAGGAGAAGCCTAATGACGATCCTACGCAAGTGTTGAATGACTATCCACCAGATGACGAGTCGGAAGATGGTGTGGTCCCAATCGAGGAGCCTCCCACAGTTTCTGTTCCGATTAATCAGCTTCCCAAAGTTTCTGTTGGTCAACGTATAAAGGGAATACATTCAGAAAGTGGAGAGTTGGTGTCTGGAAGGATTATAAGTCGGGCAGGTAAAGCCACTGGAAAGTACAAACACTGCTATAATTTGAAGAGGGACTCTGACAGCAGGATTGATTGGATAGATTTGGAGAAGGATCTTAGTGAATGGGTAGTGGTTGATGATGACACAGAAATGCTTGTTCTTTTCAACTCTGAGGCCGTATTATGCGCTAAGGAAAATGAAATTACAAATTGGCAGAATAATGATGTGTTGGAAGAAGTTCAGGGAGCTGTTGCCTCTCCTGACAGTGAGAGGACTCTCCTTATGTGCTAAGGGGTCTTTGTATGCAGCATGTGTTAGGAGTGTGATGCTGTTTGGTAGTGAGACCTGGTCAGTAAAGGAAGAGGATATTCGCAGGTTTAAACGTACAGAAATGACAATGATTAGGTGGATGTGCAGTGCGTCCCTGCGTGCAAGGCCTTGGGGGGCTGGGTTTACGATGGAAGAGTTGAGAGGTAGGATGGGACTGGAGTGTATTGGTGTTGTGATGAGGAGAGGTAGGCTGAGGTGGTTTGAAAATGTGGAGAGGATGGGGGACGATAATTGGGTACAGAGGGTGAGAGGTGTTAATATTGGGGGAGGGGTTGGGAGGGGTAGACCGAGAAAGACATGGGACGAGGTCATTAAGTGTGACTTAAGGGTTAAGGGACTGAACAGGGAGGCTGCCAGGGATCGAGCAGCGTGGAGTGCTGCCATTAGGTGACCAAGGCCGACGCATGCAAGCATGTTCGAGCCTTCAAAAACGAAACGATGAGGAAGTAGATGATGTTGGGCAAGGTGCCATAATGGTTCAATGGGTTGTGACAGGAAAACTGAAAAATGGAAAGCCTATTGTTAAGGCTCGCTTAGTCGCCAGAGGATTTGAGGAAGACACAGTGGATCTCCGAAAAGACTCGCCTACTTGTTCAAAGGAAGCAGTGCGTTTGGCACTTTCTTTGGCCTCCACCAACCAGTGGGATTGCCACACTATGGACTTGAAAGCTGCCTACTTGCAAGGTAACAACATTGAGAGAGTTGTTCATTTACGTCCTCCGCCTGAATATGCAAATGGTAAGTTATGGAGACTAAAGAAAACTGTTTACGGCCTTTGTGATGCTGCTAGGCATTGGTATCTGCGCATAAAGGATCAGTTGTTGAGTCTCGGAGCTAAAGTGTCATCACTGGATTCAGCGCTGTTCTCTTGGAGCAATGGTGGCAAAGTTGAAGGCATTGTATGCATCTACGTCGACGACTTCCTTTGGGCTGGTACACATGTGTTCGAACAGCAAGTGATAAATCGGTTGAGTCAGATATTCCTCATCGGCAGTTCAGAATCAAAAGCCTTCAGATACATTGGTCTCAATGTCATCTTCAACATCGATGGCAGCATAACGCTCGACCAATTCCAGTATGCTTCATCTTTGAAACCAGTCACACTGAGTAAACATCGTGCAGCAGTAAAATCAGGGGAGCTGTCCGAGTCTGAGAAAATGGAGTACCGAGCATTAATTGGGCAACTCAATTGGATTGCCACATACACTCGGCCAGATATTGCCTTTGATGTGTGTGAGTTGAGTGTGAATAGCAACCAAACTCCCATAGCGGATTTGCTTAGACTCAATAAGGTGATCTGGAGGGTGAAGACTGACAGCATGAAGCTATACATTCCAAGAATGGGGCCTATCGAGGACTGTCATATAGAGTGCTTTTCGGATGCCTCATTTGCCAACCTTGTAGGCAATGGATCTCAGGGAAGTTTTGTGATCTTCCTACGAGATGCTAGTGAGGCAAGATGTCCTATATTCTGGCAGACAAGGAAGATCAGGAGGGTCGTCAAATCTACCTTATCTGCTGAGGCGTTGGCGCTGCTTGAATGTGCTGAAACTGCTGTATATCCCTCCAACATATTGTGTGAGGTTTCTGGATGTGGAAAGATCAAAAAAGTGTTTCGTCGACAACAAGAGTCTGGTGGACGCCCTTTACTCCTGAAGGAGCGTAGAAGACAGGAGATTGCGCATTGATATTGCTGTGTTGTGGGACATGTTGGAGCGAGGGGAGATTGATGAGGTATCTTGGGTGGATACATCACAACAACTGGCTGATTGTCTCACCAAGAAAGGTGCCTCGACCGAGCAGCTGCGTGCAGTAGTCAGCCGAGACTAGAAAGTTTATAATACTTCAAGAGATGTCACATATCTGTATGTGGCCACAGACTGGGTCTTGATGGTAATTAAACAAAAGTGTATGTATTGGATACATAGTGTGTATCGGGTGTTGATGGTACTCACATAGAAGTCTGTGTATTGGATACATAGTGTGTATCAGACGCAAATAGACCATCCAGCTTCGTCCTTGGAATCTTCTTTCAAATTAAGAAGAGAGGACAAGAGTGTTAGTGTGTGTGCGCACGCACACACCTGCTAAGTCACGAGTGATGATGTCATCGGAAGGTTCCTGTGGTATGCAACCGGGAGCCTTGGGAGTTCACGTCGTGAGGCCGGTGAGTGTGGTTTGCCTAGTTCCTACACTGTCATTCTTTAACTAAATATATCTGTGCTATCTAATTCTACTGACTATGAAAAATTCTTTGACCATTTTACTTCTGTGATGGAACACATCCTATCCATTTCTCCTCTCTCTGAAATCTCCATTCTATGAGTTTTCAATGTTCACCACCACCTATTGCTCTCCTTACCTTTCATTGATCCACCTGGTGAACAAGCCTACATATTTTCCATCCTTAATGACCTAGAGCAGCTTGCACAGCACCCTACCTGTATCCCTGACCTCCTCAGAGAGTGTTCGAACATTCTTGACGTCTTCCTTTCAACTAATTTTTCTGCTTACACTGTAAATCTTTCCTCTCCGATGGGCTCCTCTGATCACAACCTCAACCTGTATTATTGCTCCAGTACAGCCTGTGCATCCTCCAAAGAAATGTCGGTTGTGGCACTTTGGTGCTGCTGATTGGGAGGCTTTCAGGCAGTACTTCTTTGATTTTCCCTGGAATGATTATTGCTTCCATGGCTGAGAGCCATCTGAGTGTGCCATATGTATTATGGGGGTTATTCTCTCAGGCATGGAAGCATATAGTGGTAGATGGTGGCGACCATCATCCACTCACTTGGTGTAGTGCTGCCTACTTCTTCCTAAGCCTTTATCATTCTTTTTCTGTGCCTGCTCTCCTCTCTTCCTATTTCTCCCATCTTTCCTGTCACCTCTTATTGCTTTTCTTTTCTTTACAGGTGGCTTTACATTGAGTGACAAACCAAATGGTTTCCAGTATGCCAAGAAACGCCGGGTGGTAACCATATAACCAAACTATACGTGCTCCCTACGTGTCAACAAGTGGGTTGGTGGAGGGTTAGTGCCCCTCCCTGTAAAGCAAATAACTCAAAGTCAGATGACCACCCCTTATGGGATTATGGCGTCTGGCAATAGATAGATAGATAGATGGAAGCATAGATTCCTTTCTCATATCCTTTGACTAATGCAAAAAAACTTTGGTTTAATCACGATTGTTCTAATGCTGTCCACAACAAGGAGAAGTTACAAAAGGTACTGGAGCCAACTCACCCCTGAATCTCATCTTTTTTATGTTTCTGCCTGGAATCATGCTAAGTCTGCTCTTTGCTCTGCTAGAAATAATATCATCCATACTAAATGCCCTGAACTCTCCAACTCGAATTCTCCACACTCCTGGCACCTTGCCAAAAACCTATTAACAACTTTGCCTCATCATCCTTCCCTTCTTTTTTCGACATTGATGGCTCTGTAGCTATTTCTTACACTGATAAAGGAGAAATCTTTACTCAGACTTTCTCCTCCAAATCCACCTTAGATGATTCCAGTGTTGTCTTTCTATCCTTTCCCCCATTGACTTCCTTATGGCTGACATTAAAATGTCTTCATTTGATGTATTTTCTGTCATCACTGGCCTCAGTACCAATAATGCATATAGGCCTGATAGGGTCCCTCCTGTTGTCCTCAAGAACTGTACTTCTGTGCTTACAACCTGCCTAGGTAATCTCATTTGTCTTTGTCATCTTGCATCTTTCCTTCTTGCTGGAAGTTTGCTCTCATTCAGCCTGTCACAAAGAAAGGTGACCATTCACAGCCCTCTGACTATCACCCATTTGCTTGAACATCCTGTATTTAAAAAGTTTTCAAGTCTGTTCTTAAAAAAATTTAAGGCATCCTTCCTATCACAGCTTTCTGATCGTCAGTCAGTATGGGTTCCGTCAGGGATGTTCCACTGGTGAACTTCTCACTTACCTTTCTGACTCCTGGTCATCCACCTTTCTGGACTTTGGCAAAAGCTTTGCCATTGCACTTGACATCTCTATGGCTTTTTCGATCGAGTCAGGCATAAATCTTTATCCTGTGGATTGCGCAATTACCTTTTCTTTATCCTACCCCGTGGTGAGCAAAATGTGATTTTGTTTTGTATTTTCTTTTAGTATAAACTTGAAGATAAACATCCAGGGCATCATCTGGTGAAAAAAAGTAATCTCTCTCTCTCTCTTCGTCTTTGCGTAGGGCCATGTGTAAGTTTACGTTTGGGAGTAGTGAATTTTTTTTGTTTTGTTTTTATTTTTGTTTACTGTAAACTTGATAAACATTCAGGGCATCATCTGGTGAAAAGAAAAAAAAATCTCTCTCTGTCTTTGCGTAGCGCTATGCGTAAGTTTGCGTGAGGGTCGAGTTGTTAATGGTGATGCACTGCCAGCACAGTCTGAGCTGTGGCTCGCAGTGCGACGCTACCCAGCCTGAGCTGTGGTTCGCAATCCACAGGTTAATTTCCAGACTGCCCTCTTACGGTTCTGTCCTTCTATCTGTGCCTTCATTTCTAGCCTCATATGGCTTCTGTCCCTCCATCTGTGCCTTCATCACTAGCCTCTTACATTTTATCCTTCCATCTGTGCCTTCATCTCTGGCCTCCTTTCTGGTCATTGTATAGCTGCAGTTGTAGACAGCCACAGTTCTTCTCCGAGAGCTATGAATAGTGGTGTTCCTCAGGGCTCTGTCCTATCACCAACTCTCCTCTTTTTACTCATCAATGACCTTCTAAGCTGTACATATAGCCCTATCCACTGATATGCTGATGACTCCACCCTTCACCTTCCCATTCACTTCCCTCAGCATCCATCCCAGCACTCACTGCAGCAAACAAGAGATGAGGCTGTGGCACACCTAATGTCTGACTTGGCTCACACCACTGATTATGGTAAAATTTTCCTTGTTGTTTTTAATGCATCAAAAACTCATTTCTTACATCTATCAACCCAACAGAATCTTCCACAGGAGTACCCTCTAATTTTTAACAATACCCAGCTCTGTCCTGCATCATCTTTAAACATACAGTAAACCCTCGATATAACGGACTTCAGTAGACCAGAATTTGGTTTTGTCAGAATCGAGGAGCTACTGGACTATTTTCTCATGCTGTATATCGGAAAAAGTCCAATAAAGCCAGAAGTAGTCTGGATTGCCTGACCACTTCTGCTGTGTTCACCACAAGAAGGTAAATAAAATGTTTATCAGCATACAGTACATTATTATTATTATACTAGTATATATTATACCATTTGATTATTGTAGTGAATGTATAATACAGTACAGTACTGCAGTGGTAGTGAAAACAGTTTAAAAACCGTTGGTGCGATCCGGACTAATGTCTGATACAGTAATCCCTCATTTATCCGGACATGATAAGAGCCAAAGGCATGTCCGGGTAGTGGCAACATCTGGATAACAAACACTATTCCCCTACTATATCCGGACCCTACCTATACCTAACCTATTGGTACAGTACTTATGCATAATTTGGTGGTGTTTTTCGGTCATTCGGGCATATTTAGACATCAAAACACGCATAGGAATATCCAAAGTAATGCTAAACAAGAAAACTATGCAGAAAAACTCCTGAAAAACAAAAAACACACTACCTATACACCACTGTATGTACAATACCCCTTCTTATTTTGGTAGTGTTTTCTGATCATTCTGCCATATTCTGACATCAAAACATACATAGGATTGTCCAAAATGATTGTCAGCATCAAGAAAATCTTGAAAAAAAGAAAAAACATTGAAAACCAAAAAACACCCTACCAGTACACTACTATGTGTACAGTACCCCTCCTTATTTTGGCAGTGTTTTCTGGTCATTCTGCCATATTTTGACATCAAAACATACATAGGATAATTCAAAATAATTTTCAACACCAAGAAAAACTTTCAAAAAAAAAAAATGAAAACCAAAAAACACCCTACCTATACTGGTACATTACTGTATGTTCAGTACCACTCCTAATTTTGGCACTGTTTTCAGGTCATTCTGCCATATTTTGACATCAAAACACACATGGTAATATCCCAAATAAGTTTTTACACCAAGGAAACTATGAAAGAAACCTTAAGTTCCCTGCCAAAAAATGCTCAGTTGGGGTACTTACCACCAAGTGCACTGCCGACAGGCTTCTTAACCCGCACACTTCCAGCAGGTGTAGAGGTGCTCCCATGTGGTCTAGTGGCTAACTTTTCTGCTTAGCAAATGTTGAAGAACTCCTCCTCCTCTTCCTTCTGTATCTGCTGGACCTGGGCGATGAGCGGTGACATGCGGTGCGATGATGGTGGCCTACCCACCTCAGGAGACTCCGAAGACAGTCGTAAAGTTACATCCAGCGGAGACTCACTGGCTGTCAACGTGCTCGGTCGTGGGTCTGATGGTGAAGGAGGGAAATGGTGGTGGTGGTGGTGGTGGTGAGAATGGGTTGTCACTCTTGGGGGTCACAGGCTTGAAGGATTCGATCCTGGTCTAATGATAGGATTGACAATTCTGCCAGAGGATGACAGCTTCCCGGACTGCCTGCAGCTCCATTACCAGACTGAGTGGCATCAACTCCCTGTCACAGTGCAGGTGCTCGGCATACTGCAGCATCCCCTCCAGGTAGCCACAGAGGACAGTGAGATGAGGGAGTGAAGGAGTTGCAAAGGCCTGTGAGTTAGGTACCCCAACCTCATCTTTGTCTGTCTCACTGTCCTCTTTCCTATCCGCAGAGGCAGCAACGACGATCTCCTCATCAGACATGGTCTGATAGCCAGGATTGCCATTTCATTGTCCAGCCAATCCATCACGTTGTCGATGTCCACCTGCTCTCCTGCTGTTCTAAGGCGGCTGTGGAAATTATCCACGTCAAACTTCTCAAAGTTGTGCTCAGCTTTGATTGCCTGCAGGAGATGAGACCAACTGCTTTCGAAAGTTTTCACGGAGTCTTCCTTCCATGTGTTCACCCAGTTGAACACTGCAGACTTCAGGTTGTAGCACCGAAGATTCTGCAAGGTCTGCTCCCCACGTGTGTCCTCAGCCCCGTCCTTGTCCTCCAGCACCATCACCACCTTGTTTAGGAACCTCCGGTGGTACAGTCTCTTGGCAGCCATGATACCATCCTGGTCCATTGGTTGAATCGAGATATTAGGTGTGTTAAGCCGACTTTGTACCTTCTTTACCCCTGCACAGTTGTTGACTTTATACACAGGTTTTATTCGCCCCTGTATGGAGTACAATTCTCGTGTTGGGAGGCTCCCCACATACAGCTCTTCTCAATAGGGTGGAGTCAAAGGCTTTTTGTCTCATTAACTCTCCTCCTCTTTCTGGCTCCCTTCAACCTCTGTCGCTTCGCCGCACTGTTACATCTTTATCTCTTTTCTATCGCTACTTCAATGGCCACTGTTCTTCTGAACTGTCTGCTTGCATCCCTCCACCTCTATGATGGACGCGTAGCACCCATCTTGCAACAAACTCTCATCCCTTTTCTGTCCAACTCTCTAATGCAAGAGTTAACTGTTACTCCCAGTCCTTCATTTATGCAACAGGTCAACTCTGGAACTGTCTCCCTCTATCTGTATTTCCTACTTCCTATGATCTCCAATCTTTGAAATGCAGTGTTTCCAGGCATCTTGAAATGATCAGATCCTGAATTTTGGCTCTTTCTTGTATTGTTTTTGTTTTTTTCTTGGAAGGAACAGTTTGCGGGCTCCTAGCCTTTGGTTCCTTCTTCCTAGCATTAAAAAAAAAAAAAAGAAGAAGAAGAAGTGGCAGAAACATGCACCTAATCCACCCATCATAATTCAAATGGATGCACAGGGGCATTTTCCAGGAGCAGGAGTCCCTTCACCTGGTCACGAGTGATACCAAGGACCTCCATTTGATAATGGATAACCTCCTTGATGAAAGTTCTGTGGAACCAATCTCTGAAGATCTTAACGGTAAACTAGGCCTTCACAGAATGGCACCAAGCAACAGGCAAGCTATCCATCAACCCACAGAGACAACATGGTTGTTCTGCATGCCCAACAACAACGGGTTTTAGGCGGTGCATCCCGTTAGCATTGGCACAGCCCAAAACAGTGGCACGTTGTTTGGACAATTTCCGACCAGGCACAGTCTTCTCCTTTTCCTCAGCCAAGGTGTTGGTGGGGAAGGAGGGGTAGAACAGATCAGTTTCATCAGCATTGTATACTTGACCAAGGGCAAGGCCCTCGTCCTTGATCAGGCGCTGCACTTTCTGGCAAAACAGGTCTACTTCCTTTGCTGCCACATCCTAGGCCACGCCATGTGCCTTACGACCAGTAAGTCCATGTCGAAGCTTGAAGCGAAAGAGCCATCCCTAGGATGCCTTGAAGTTGTACATGTTGTTCAGCCGTGCAAACTTCTCGGCAGCAGCCTTCATCTCGGTCCCACACTCTAGCCCACTGGCACCACATTGCCGGTGAAACCACAACAATGTTGACCGGTCGATAATGGTGTGCTGGGCCTGGGCCATTACCGTCCTGTTGCCCTTACATGTGCTTTCACCGAAGTCCTTTCCATACTGCGTAAGCTTGTCCCGTGGCTTCTTGATGACAAACAGTGTTGAACTGGCTACATCATATTCATGAAGTATGCATCCTGTGGTCCAGCCTGTGTCAGCCTTGCTTAGTATCTTACTTTTCTTCTCCAAAGTCAGAACCTTCCTCTTCCGCTTCTCAGGTGGTGGTGGGGCCATCACCACATATACGAGAATACAGCATAGGGAGGCCCCAGTCTGAAGAAGGTAGGGGACCACCACAAAAGCTACCTCATTCATAGCCATTCTTGCAAGTGAGTCACTCAAGTGAGATAAAGTTGGGAACTGAAGTGCAAGCTTATGTTGGCAGGCAAGCTGTACTGTGCTGCCATATCACACCCCATGGTTACGTCTGAGCACAGAGGAAGCAAAACACAGCAAACCGACATCTGCATATAAGGTTCATTTCCGTTTGCCTAGGCAAGGGTTAGCACATGTTAGCAACAGCGGATGACCAGTACATCACCGTCTCAGGCAGTGTATGACTAATGTGGCCTGCCAGGTGACTAACCATTTGGTAGGGAAGCGGACAAGTACACGTGGCTGGGGGTTTCGCACTAATTCCTGAGGCTGGGGAACTCCCGCCATTTGGTGTACAGGCGGACGGGCGCTTTTACTGTACATTTACTCGTGGCATGTGGTGTGTATTGCACGCATGGTGGCCACCGGGAACCCTCAGCCAGGAACAATGCTCGCCCCATCGTTTCAAAACCAACCATAGGATTTTCTTGAAAATATGTTCAATGTGTTTCCCAGGCAAAATTACGTATGTGAACATATCCTAAGCTAACCTAACCAAACCTAACCTATCCCATCCCACTAGGGCTGCTTGGCTGAGGTGTCTGGCTGCAGTATTGAAACAAATACCCATTCAGAATGGAAATGTACTGTAGAGTACATACACACAAACTGTACTATACTATTACATGCATTTATACAGAGATTACTGTACTGATATTGTAATCATATCTTGGGAAGGACTCTCTCTCTCTCTCTCTCTCTCTCTCACTGTGTGTGTGTGTGTGTGTGTGTGTGTGTGTGTGTGTCCTGGTGACAGGGCAACATTGGACGTTCGATAGGGAGGCGGGCAGCTGCTGTCACCGAACATGTACTTGTGTGGCTTGTGGTCTGTGTTCGATGGTGGTGGCAGTTGGGAAAGACTTAACCTGGTGGCCTTGCAACTTTGGACATTCGGTGGGGATGTGTCCAGACGTTTTGACACCGCATGTGGGTTGCAGTTGTATTATTCGGGTGCTTGAGGTTCATTGGGAGTGATTGGACGAGCATGCAACTTTGACCACTCAGTACAGGGGCAGACGGACACTTTAGCTTTGGTGGTGGGTTACGGCCTATTTCCCACTCACGGCTCGAGCCCAGTGGCTACGATTCCGAATGTTTGAACATGTCGGCTGGCCGGCTAAAGTTCTTGGGGACTTTTATGTCTGGATAATAGCAATTAAATTTGGATAATGGTTTAATAGAGCCAAGGTCCAGCATCTGGATAATGGACACGTCTGGATACTGCACATCTGGAGAAATGAGGGACTACTGTGTTTCGGAAAAAGTCCGAGTTGGCAGGGGGAAGTTTGGATATCGCTTTTTAATGGAATTTCACTTTTTTCAGAATGGCTTGGGCCCCAATTAGCCATTATAGTGAGGTTTTATTGTACTTAGGGTTATATTCTCTCATGAATTATCTTGGAAAAAACATATTACCTCTCTTATAATCACTGCTTCCAGGAGATTGGGTGTGCTAAGTTGACTCTGTACCTTCATTACCCCTGCACAGTTGTTGACTTTATACACTGATTTTATTCACCCCTGTGTACAGTACAACTCTCCTGTGTGGGGAGGCTACCCACACGCAGCTTTCTTCTCTTACTGGCTTCCTTCACCTCTGTCTCTTTGCTGCACTGTTGTTTCTTTATCTCTTTTCTATCGCTGCTTCAGTGGTCACTGGTCCTCTGAACTTTCTGCTTGCATCCTTCCACCACAACGGCGGACATGTAGCACCCAAGGAGCAAAAACTCTCATCCCTTTTCTATCCATCTCTCTAATGCAGGAGTTAACTGCTACTCCCAGTCCTTCATATATACAGCAGGTCAGCTCTGGATCTGTCTCTCTCTGTCTTTTTTTCCTACTGCCTGCAATCTCCAGTCTTTCAAACACAGTGTGTCCAAGCATCTTGAAGTGAATGGATCTTGAATTTGGCTCTCTGTTATCTTGTTTTTGTTTTTTTCTTGGAGCAATTTGCAGGCCCCTGGCTTTTGATTCCTTCTTCCTTTCATAGAAAAAATATATATATATAGATTTCACCTTTTTTCATTTACTTCTTCATTTCTGCATCATGTATGTTTAGTATATTCACCATCATCATCATCATCATCATCATCACTGTCCTGACATTTTTTTTTTTTTATTTTTTTATCTGAGGTTAGGAAGTGTCAGTGATTATCTGACTTTGAAATGGACCTGACAGTCATTCACAATCTATTCAAGTCCCCAGAATCTTGGCTTTGCCTTGAAAACTGAATTCTTTACACTTTTATTTTATTTTATTTTTATTATTATTATTATTATTATTATTATTTTTTCACTTATCCTAAATGTCAAGACCAACTTGCCTAGCCCCGAGCCCCTACACTTCTCATGGGGCAATGTAGGATTGGATGATGATGGATGGATTATTTTTTTTTTTTAAGGAGAGCTTTACATACACTTGCCAGATAGCCAGTACATTGCCTATCAAGTTAAAAAGGGGTACTAATCCCTTGTCATGTATTCCTCTGTATGTATTGTATTTCATCTAACCACCGTCATGTATTCCTCTGTATGTATTGTATTTCATCTAACCACCTCAGTCTCATGTCAATATATAGCCTTATCATTTTCAGTACCTTGCTGTCTCACACACTTAGTTACCATATCCATCAACCTTTTTTGGCCTACCATGCCTCCTCTTGTCCTCAAACTTTCTCTTACATACCCTGTTTCACCACCTAGTTTATATGAATTTTTTCAATAAGTACACTCAATTCAACATTCTTATTCACAGATTTCCGTAGCCCATATTTTTTGTGACTCATATAACTAGTTTTATTACCTGTCCACTCTGCACACTACACACACTCATTCCTCAGTAGTCCAGTTTTTCCATTGCTGCTTATTCATGAGTTTTGCACTCATACCATACCAACATCTCACACTCATGTGTGAGTGTGGGCATTCACATACATTGCAGTCCTTTTAAAGTCTTTACACTCAGGTCTGTTCAGTATCAAGGCCTTTTTAGCACCAGCTGACCCTCACCCTGTTCACTGTACTCTCCATTTCTGTTGCACATTTACCCCTCCTTTCCGTTAATGCACCAAAATTCTTTAAACTCACCTTGATATTTAAGCCTCTCCAGTCACCAACACATAGTACTGAGAATCATATCCTCTCTCAACATCCATCACTTAATGTATATCCACATTTAATTTCAAGGCACTGCATTCTCTGACATTCACAAAGTTCTTGTACCAATCTGTAAAACTCATGTTAAGTGTTAGCAGGCAACACAGCATCAGATTTGAGTTTCTTCACTGTTGACCATTAATTACCATCCTCACTCCTCTGCCCACAACTTTCTGTTTTTTCCTCTCATAACCTCATCCATATATTAAATAGATATAGGTACATCACATGCTCTGTCAAATTATATACAGTATAGTATTATAAATACCATAGAGAAACAATGCTTAACTTATCAAGGCTGAAATTTTTTAGCAAAAGCAGAAATAACCTCAGCATTCCCCAGTAATATGTAATATGCTATAGCCAGTGTGATTGTGTTGTCTGTATCAGCTACCAAGTAACCAGTTTTGCCATACCTTGTCAAATAATGAGTTATATACAGTATCATTATTGTCAGTGAGTGTTTATGTACTGCAAGTAACACAGTTCAGCAGAACCGTACTGGGTGAATATAGCTGAATATGCAAATATATTTTCAGGTATAAAACTACTTGGATCCGTGTTGAGCGCACAAGATCACAGCAAACATTAGACCTTCACATGGGTGTTCCATTTGAGTCTGTTAAGCTTACGGCTTTTGGCAAGAATAAGCAACTTTTCTTTGACATATTGGAAGAGGGTTAGTGCTTATTGTTGTACATGTCTGCTGGATCTTGAAATAATGCTGCTCTCTGTTAACCCCTTGAATCCAGTGACATATTTTTCATTTTTCCTGTGTTCTGATTACTTTATTCAGCTTAAGGGATACATGTATTTTTGAAAGAGCCTTTGGCATGGCTGGATTCTGCATTTAAGAAGTGTGGAGGGGGGGCGGTGATTCCAAGCAGAACTACCACTAATTTGAATTCATGCTGACTCACCAAATTTCTCACAATTTATTACCAAATCCTTCTTCATTGTGAAATAATTATGGTAACAGATATTGAGATATCTGTTGCATTATACAGCGGGCGGTCACATAACGCGAGAATATTGTACTCTGAAGCTCCCGCTTTATGAGAATTCTGCGTTATAGGGCCATATGTTTATCTGTGGGGTTTCATTGTGCCTAAGCCAGCCCCAAGTTCATCTTTTGGGGCCATAGGTTTGAAACGAGCATGGAACACAGACGTGGTGGTTTGCACGTCTTTCTTTGTCCTTCCTCCATCCCCTCTCTTCTCTCTCTCCCTGTCCCTCTTCCATCCCTGCTATGGGTATTTCTGCCTGGGCACAAAGAAAAAAATATCCACTGCCAAATTGCTCTCGGAAATTGGTTATTATTGGTATGAATTGTATACCATCATTTTCGCTTGTGTTTACACTCTAAGATAAGCTGATAACAACACACAAAACTGATGAGTAAAAGTGCATAAAATGCAGTGAGAATAAAATTGTTCAAGGGTAAAAATAGCTTCAAATAACTTCTCAACATCCTAGTGCAAAATTTTACCTGCACCGAGCAAGAGGAAAGCATTTGTCGAGATGCTGAATTTCACGAGGTTTCATGTGTTTTTTTCAGAATTTTGATATGACCAATAGTTTTTAAGTAAAAAACAAAAACCTGAACAAAAAAATATTGCTCGGCATGGTGAGGGACGGGGGAATAGGGGATGGGAGGAGAAGAGAGGGGGATGGAGAGGATGTGTGTATTCTTACCTAATTGTTCTTACCTAATTGTATCTTTACAGGAATGAGTCAAGCTTGTTCTCTCCCGTGTCATAAATAATTTTCTTCATACATCTCCTTAAATTTATGAATTGTTTTGGCACACACTTTTTCATTCGGTAGTGCATTCCACTGATTAATTGCCCTATTTGGGAAACTAAATTTCCTTACGTCTTTATCACCTCTCTTTTTGTGCAGTTTTTTGCAGTGTCCTCTTGCTGATGCTTCCCCATAGGTTATATATTCATTTATGTCTATTTTCTCCTTCCCTGATATGTATTTATATAGCATAATCATGTCTCCTCTTTTCCTTCTCTCCTGTAGTGTTGACAGATTCAGTTTTTCTAGTCTTTCTTCATAGCTTAGATCCCTTAAGCTTGGTACGCATCTTGTCGCAGCCCTTTGAAATTTTTCAATCTTCATCCATCCATCCATCATCCAATCCTATGTCGCCCCATGAGGAGCGTAGGAACCCAGGGCTAGGCAAGTTGGTCCTGACATTTAAGATGAGAGTCACCACCCTCACTCATTCCTGAGTGGCATTTATCTATGTGTTTCTTGAGGATTCCAGACTACTGATGCATACTCCAGGGTTGGTTTGATGAAGGATGTTATTATCTTCCTCAGCATGTCTTCATTTATATATGTGAATGCTATTCTCATATTTGCAAGCAGTGTCTATATGTTCCGTACCATCTCATTTATGTGAGCAGCCGGAAATAGTTTTCGTTCGTTTTCGTTTTCGTTTTTGAAGGCTCCAACATGCTTGCATGTGTCGGCCTTGGTCACCTAATGGCGGCTCTCCACGCTGCTCGATCTCTGGCAGCCTCCCTATTCAGTCCCTTAACCCTTAAGTCACATTTAATGACCTCGTCCCATGTCTTTCTCGGTCTACCCCTCCCAACCCCTCCCCCAATATTAACACTTCTCACCCTCTGTACCCAACTATCCTCCCCCATCCTCTCCACATGTCCAAACCACCTCAGCCTACCTCTCCTCATCACAACACCAATACACTCCAGTCCCATCCTACCTCTCAACTCTTCTATCGTAAACCCAGCCCCCCCAGGCCTTGCACGCAGGGACGCACTGCACATCCACCTAATCATTGTCATTTCTGTACGTTTAAACCTGCGAATATCTTCTTCCTTTACTGCCCAGGTCTCACTACCATACAGCATCACACTCCTAACACATGCTGCATACAAAGACCCCTTAGCACGTAAGGAGAGTCCTCTCAATGTCAGGAGAGGCAACAGCTCCCTGAACTTCTTCCAACCACTTCTCACTCTAGCAACCGAGCTAACTCCAGCCCCACCTCCGGCACATAACATGTCTCCCAAATAACAAAACTCCTCCACACACTCAAGAGACTCACCTGCAAGTTCAACCCTCTCA